>CAEGAE010067820.1:0-53015 GCA_903067095.1 Girardinus metallicus | reverse complement strand
AATCAACCTGACAGTCATGTTTTTGGACTGTGAGAGGAAGCCGGAGAACCCGGAGAGAACCCACGCATGCACAGGGAGAACATGCAAACTCCGTGCAGAAAGACCGGGGCCAGGAATCGAACCCAGAACCTTCTTGCTGCAAGGCAACAGCTCTACCAACTGCGCCACTGTGCAGCCCCACACTTAAATCCAATTTGCATAATAATTTTGAACACGGTGTATAACCATTCATTTTAGCTTTTAAACTGGTTATACTGTGTCCAAATAAAGGGATAATCAGTAGGCCTAGCAGTACTTCAGAACAAACCACTGTTTGTTCTGAAGATCCTGCAGCTTCCACTTCGTCTTCCTGACATGGCGCCTCCTCACACATTCTCAAACTGATAGGAGGAACCACAGAGCTCTGTTAAGTTAAAAGCACATCTTCTGAAGTTTAGATGTTTTTCCTCCAACAGGATCCAGAGGAATCACCTCAAACCAAATGTTGGACTCGATTTTATTTTAATGTTGTTTGCCTCATTTTCAAGAGTGGAGCTATAAAGGTTGAAAAAGGTTATTATTTTGGGGAAAGTTTCATCAACATCAATATTTCCACTAAATAAGAGGCAAAAAATATATATATAATAGTTTGATAGAGGAAACGCCTCTCAAACTCTAAGCTCAAAGTAAGATGCCCAAACATTTTTTTTTTTTATATTAGACAATTAATTTAATTTCACATAATTATCGCAGTAGAAGCCATTTGTTTGTTAAATACTTGATGAAACATATTTACCCTGTTGGATGTTTGCTTGCAGGTGTACCCGACCGTACCCGCCTACTTTCACCCCTGGTTATTACTCAAGTCACAAGTATTTCAAGCCTTTATATCTTGTAATGTAGATTATCACAACTTAGAGATAACAAAGATAAAGAATTCAGTGTCTCTGACAATTAGAATATTGTCAGAAAGTTGAATATTGGAAACTAATGGTGGAACACCGTATCAGCTACTTAGCTTAAAACACCTGCTAAGCTTTCCTGAGCCTCTAAATGGTCTCTCAGTGCAACAAAGTCATGGGAAAGACTGCTGACTTAACACATGTCAAGCAAAATCTATTCCATGGTTTGAGGAATCTTCACAAGGAGTGGACTGACTCACAGACGAATCATATGCTGATTCTGGGACAACATCACAATTGTCTTACCTGGGAGAAGGAGAGAGGAAACTGAACTTCATGCTTAGTAGGTCAAATTTCTTATTTCAGATATGATTAAAGTTTGTATTTCATTTGGAAATCGCGTCACAGAGTTCAGATAAAGAGTGAAGAGGCACAGAATCTACACTGCTTGAAGTCCAGCGTGAAGTTTTTACAGTCAGTGATGATTTGGTGTTCCATGTCATGTCCTGGTCTTGGTTCTCTGTGTTTTCTGATATCCAAAGTAAACATCTAACTAGATATCTGAGAGCTGCTGCAGTGACCATGGTGTAACTCCGCTTGGTTGGCCGGCAAAGTGGCCTGACCTGAGACTCGGTCTATGGGTTATTGTTAAGAGGAAGATAAGACACCAGACTCAACAATGCAGATGAATTAAAGGCAGCAATCAAAGCATCCTTGTTACATCTCAGCAGAAACACAGGCAGATATTCTACATCTCACCATATTGATGAAACAATTCAAGTAAAAGAAGGACCAACCAGGCACTGAGTGCCTAGAAATGAGCAGATTATTCAGAAGATATTTCTCTTTAAAATCTATTTTCTTTAATTTATCTTAATATTCTGATTTTCAGACATTGAATTGTATTTTTGCATACACCCCAAAAGCTTGAGCAGAAAAATTAAAGTTAGACTAGCTAAGACATCTTTTTCAAAAAGATAAGAACATATAGGATTTAGTTTCAAATTCTGCACAATATGTGGTTACAAATGTGACATGTGTTTTTAGAATAATTTAAATTTAAAACAAAAAATGTTCTCTCCAAATACCAAACTTGCCTCAAATATCTATTTATTATAGGTCATATATTTGTCTATTCAAGCACTATAATATTTACCTTCTACCTCCTAATGGTGGCATCAGGTAGCTCCAACAAATAAGGGGGGAAAAAAGTGCACCTTAAAATAACAGATATTGACTACGACGTAACAACTATGGGTCCGTTTCTTTGACGCGCATGCGCACTCAACCCACTTCAGCATTGTGCCGATGCGCTCGCGAACAGGAAGATGACGTAGGTGTCCTCTCCTTCACCACTTGCAGAGCAACATGGAAACAAAGGCCTGCCCCTTTTTTCATGAGGATTTCTTCACAGCCAGCGTTACTTTACGTGTAATCAAGATTACTAAATCGGATTACGATACTTTTTTTGTGTTTTAACTCGTCTTTAGCGGCAGACATTGCGTCTGAAATGGATGTGGAGCAGCGTGATATCTGCGGGGAGACTAAATCGGCCATTAACACTTGGCGTTATCGCCACCATTTCACGTACAAGGCTGATCAGGGGAAAAATATCATCGTCCAATGTAATCTGTGCCTGCCGAGGGTCAATCTGCTGTCCACGTCGAAAACCTCCACGTCAAACCTAAAGAAGCATTTAGACGTAAGTTAGATAAACGCAGCGTGAATGTGAAGATCTCCAGCTCAGTTTGTATTCAGGTTTAAAATCCGAGTAAATGAATGAACAGCTCTCCTAATGAATAACAGTACACATGGACCAATCATGGCGCTGCAGACTCCTCCAAGAAAATAAGGCAGCTGCTTGTTCGATTGTTTTGCCGTTTCTTTTTATTGCACAAGTTTCTAAAGTTGCACGAAGTTATATTACATCCACCCTGAAACATGTCTTTGTTTTTTCAGAGAACGCACCTGGGCTGTGAAGCCAGGCCCGATGCAAAGAGGGGGAGGAAGAAGGAGGAGTACAACGGTGAGGAAAGCAGACACTGCCAGCTGAAAAAACTCAAAGCAGAGATCATCTCTAAATGCCTGACCCAGTCCAAGATTGATGATCTCATCTTCAGCTTCATTGTGGAGGATTGTCAGTCTTTCTACGTGCTTGAGCAGCCTGGTTTCCAGAGGCTGATCACAGGTTTGACAGAGGGGCTAAAGGTCATGGACAGGGTGACCCTGTTTACCAAAGTGGACCAAGGCCTCACAAGAATGCGGGAGGAGCTGCTGGTCAAGCTCAGCAGTATCCAGTACGTGTGCACCACAGCAGACATCTGGACAGCCAACGACAGAAGCTTCTTTGGCATTACGTGCCACTGGATCGATCCGGAGTCACTGGAGAGAAAGTCTGCCGCTCTGGGGTTCCCGCGGTTGCAGGACACGATCACATACGACTCCATCGCTGGGCGGATACACGACACCCATGTGGCGTACAATATTGAAAATAAGGTCCAGACCACAGTCACCGACAACGCCAGCCCTTTTGCCAGCGTCTTCAGAGAGTTTATGGCGGACAGTCAGGAAAGGGATGACGACTTTGGGTTCTTCGAGAATGTGAGAACCATACTGGAGGGCGAGCGAGAGCAGGACATGCTGTTGTTCCTGCCTCCGGTGCAGCGATGCGCGTCTCACGCCCTGGAGCAGATCATCACTGAGGACTTTTGGCAGGCCATCTCGGAGGGGCCCATGTGTCAGCTTCATTACGGCTCCATGACCAAGGTGTTCTCCATATGGAACAAGTGCCACCATCTCCAGGTCGGAATGGAAGTGGCAGAGGAGATTAGAAAGATGGCGCTGGTCGTCCCAGCTGTTATCCGCTGGAACGTGGAGTACTGTGCCGTGCAGAAGATCATCTCCCTGAGTGAGCGGGAGCTGACGGAGCTCTGTGCCCGTCTGGAGGTCACCCGCCTGCAGCCAGAGGAAATGGCCTTCCTCAAAGAATATGTGACTGTATTCCACCCTCTCGCATTTGCCCTCGAACTCTTCCAAGCAGAGCAGAAGTGCTACCTTGGTCTCGTCATCCCAACCATCTTGAGCTTGAAGAACAAGCTAAACGAGCAGAAGGACGCAGCCAAGTACTTTGGCGACGTCATCAACAGCATTGCCGTGGCGATCGATGTTCGATTTCAGGAGTTTTTCTCCAACAACGAGGCAAAGATCGCCACGGCAACGACCCCTCAATTCCGCCTGTGGTGGATGGCGGCCTCCGAGAGGGAGGAGATGTGCTCCCTTTTGGCCACCGAGGCTTCCCAGATGGAGCCCTGCGACGTGCCTGAGGCCAACACCAGCCGTAACCTGTCCACGATAAAATCCGAGGACGACTTCTTCAGCTACGGGTCGGCGAAGACCTCCACTCAGAACCAGCAGCGAGGAGTGACGGAGGAGATCCGCAAGTACGTCGAGGGAACGGGGAAGAGCCTAGAGTGTCTGCAGGATTTCCCCAGGGTGAAGCAGCTTTTTCTCAAATACAACACCACCCTGCCTTCGACGGCCCCCGTCCAGCGCCTCTTCAGCCAGAAGGGCAACCTCATGACCTCGCAGAGAAACTTTCTAACAGACGACTACTTCGAACGCATTCAGCTTTTAAGATACAACAGCAGTGTGTGTCCTTTGTTGACAGAATGACTTTTTGTCCCAACCTTTCAACTTGTGTGGAATCAAACCATAATGTGCTAAATCATGACTGAAAATAACAAACCGTCTCATTTCAGGCACTTTGGCCTTGTTGTGTTTTTACATTTTCTTCCTCTCCTTGTTTTTTATTAGTGAAGCATACTTCTGCTCCTCCACAATGGCCTAATGAAAAGAAAATATCTGATTGACAATCATTACCACTGACATTCAGAAAGAATGAGCTGGCAAAAAGCATCTTCCTATTGTGCTGTTTTTATGATTTTAGAAAAGCCCAAAAAGCTAAACTGAAAGGATTTTGTCTTTTGGTTGGGCTATTTTTTTCTACAGCTGTTCAGTACGAATGCATCTTGTTCTGTATGTTTTATATCATATATAAAAAGGCAAACAAAACATGTTTGTGTGTGTCTCTGCTTTTTTTTTTGTCCCATTTGAACTAACTAGAAGGCAATTAGCAATGAAGCCTGCTAACTTACTGTTTCAGTTTTATATTTTCTTGGATCTACATAGAGTCAGCCTAACTCTCTCTCGCTCTCTTTCTCTCTATATAAATAGATACATACACAAGCCTGGATTAAGAGTTTGTGCATTTCCACCAAGAAATTAGCCATTTTAAATGAACTACTAATTCTGCCAATACTGATCAAATATTCAGCCAGAATCGACCTAAACATTTATAGATGACCAAAGACTGCAGTCGAGAGGCGACTTAGTGAGAGACATTGGATAGAATATTAATGGGGCTTCATGTCTAAAGCAAAGTCAAAGTTAAAATTGTGTTGAAAAAAATAAATCTCTAACATGAAATTCACATCTATGGTGAATGTTTCTGTAAAGAACTGAAATTGTATGCAGCTTTGGCTTCATCAGCATA
The DNA here is from genome assembly GCA_903067095.1 of Girardinus metallicus. Taxonomy (NCBI): domain Eukaryota; kingdom Metazoa; phylum Chordata; class Actinopteri; order Cyprinodontiformes; family Poeciliidae; genus Girardinus; species Girardinus metallicus. Next base: position 47,582 of record CAEGAE010067820.1, on the reverse strand, counting down.
ACTGATTGGTGTTCAGAGATGCTTGTATTTATAAGCAAGATATTCACAGATAGCAAAACTCCAGTACTGTGGCGTCTCAAGTGTATTCCATGCCATGTGCCCAGTTGTCAGATAAGAGCTTTCGTCTTGTCAGACAGCTGCCTAAAGACCAACAGGAGACTGTCAGCGAATACACACGCATTTCTGCGCAGGCTCTGCACGAACCGGAGCTGTCAAAGACAAAACTCTGGGGAGAATCCAAAACCATTCCACAGAGAGAATGAGAAATCATAGTTTTAGGTTGTTTCTTTCAGTGATATTACACGTATGAATGTTAAGGTATGCAAATTCAAAAGAAGTCTCTTCACATATATCAGCCACAGAGGATTATACAGATACAGGCATGGACTGCTGAGAAACTCCACTTCTAACGGTGAGGCTGGATTTTACTGCACACATCAGATGATAAGAAGTAAACTGAATAAGTAACCGGAGTTATGCAGAAAATCCCAATCTGTCACAGTACAAGCTAGTAATAAGTTACATTTTTTTTGTTTTTTTTTAAGCTAGAGGCCTCTCAATCCGTACCTTTGTGCTGTTTCAACATGAAAATTTGTTTTAGCTGCCATTTCGGCATACAAAATATAATTTACCAGGCTACTCCTAAACCAGAGACCAGACAGAAGAACTGGGTCTAAAGAGGAAACAGGATTGGAATGTGGCTCTGTGGTCGAAATTTGTATATTAACAAGCATTTTACGTTTAATTTGGAAATCCACATACCATAATCGGATACTGATTTTATTTTCCAGCAGTTAGCGCCTCCCCACACCGCCAAAAAATACAATATCTGGTTTAATGATCATGGTATGTTTGATTGGCCAGCAAGCAGAACTGATCTAAACCCCATTTGGAATCAGTAGTTTGTCAAGATACTAGATTCAACATTGTAAGCCCAAAATAAATACATGTACCAAGCCAAACAACACATTAAGTCAACCTGTACTTTAACACTTCAGCAGAGCCACAGGTTGATTTTTGCAGAGTTCCAACAAAGAATTGCGTGCATATTCAGCACAGCACTATATATAGGAGTTTCACATTATTGAATTACTGAAATAAAATAACTTTTTGATGTATTAATTTATTGAGATTCCCCTGCAACTGTTGGAAGATCCTAAGGTTTGGTGGAGCAAACACTGTTCAGTATTTGATTACCTTTCATTTCATTCCTTTGTCATCATTCAGCAGCATATTATTAGGTATTAAATGACAAAGTACATTTGGAAGTATACTTAAATCAACCTATATTTCTGCTCCTTTTGGGCAAAGATGTGAACTACAGGAATAACCATGTTGTTTTCTAAATAATTTAAATAAAGGGAACATAAAGGCAAAACAAAGCCAGGTTTAAAGTTTGATCCAAATTTAAGTCTTTTAATGTTTTAAGAAAACAAATAGTATAAAGTATTACACGTGAAAAGACCTATTCACCCCACACATTAACACATGTTTAGAACTGGATCATGTTAGGCACAAAGTTGGAAGAGGGTGCGTAGTCAGTGTGTTTCTTTTATTACCTCCCTCAGTACTTAAACTTAATTTACCAAGTGCTTGTCTATGCAGTCTTCTCATGCTTCCCCCCGTTTAATAAAAGCAGCATGGCAGAAATAAATACTTTAACATGACTTTACCCACCGAGTCTGTCAGTACACTACAATAGGGTGGGGAAGAATTAGAAGGAGTTCAAGACATAGCCGAGATAATTTTTTAATTCTAATGCCCCTCTGTCATGTTGCATGTGGTCCTAGAAAAGCCCTGGTCACTTTAGGAGGAGCTTGGCAGGACCAAAGTGGCCCAGGTTCTCGCAGGACTTGATCCAGCGTTGAACGTTAGCGGCAGTGGTGGATGTTGAGCCGTTCTGCGACAAACAGCAGTAGCAGGCGATATCGGCCAGGGAGAACTCTGGCCCACAGAGCCAGGCGTCACGACCCAGAGCAGAGCCGAGGGCCCGCAGGACAGTGGCCCGCTCTTTGGCGCTGCCGTCTGCCAGCTGGTAGAAAGCCGTGTCCACCCAGCTGTCCACCAGCGTAGCCACAGCGGGGTCGCTGGGGTAGGGAGCGAGTAGCTTGAAGAGGAAGCGTGCTACGTTGGCCTCGCCCTCAATGGGACACATGTTGCGGATGCTGAACTTCATTTCCAGTTTGGGGACTGCGAACAAACAAGGAGAAAAAAGAAACACACAGGCGTTTTTCAATAAATCCAGTCATCACCAAGAAGGTAATTAATTTCAGTAATTTAACTGAAAAAGAGACGTTCATGTACATTCAAAACACAGAAAGATAAATTACAAGTATCTATTTATTAATTTTGATGAGAGCTAGTTGTTAATTAAAATTCTAAATTCAGTTTCAAAGAAAATTTGAAAATCAAATTAAGTGTTTTCTGGTTGAAATGTACATTCACATATCACATGAACAACAGCATCAGTGCCAGAAGGCATGAAGGCAATCTCAGGTTGCTGAAGATGTTGCACGTGCACCTTTTCGTGACCACACTTTTTCCTTCCATTCAACTTTCTAGTAATTTGCTTCAACAAAGCCTTACGAATATCCAGCTTCTTTAGCAAGGATCCAAGGGTTCTTAACCCTTCTTATGGAGAAAGTAAATGAGTGGACAACTGAAGGCAACACACCTCCTCCTAGTTTTATTTCATAATTTAACTGAGAAAATGAAATTGGACTTATTAACTATAATCATTCCAGTCACCAGAATACCACATTTAAAATGTATCTGTAAATAACAAATCTATTCCCTTTCCTAACTTCTGATGACAGCATAATGTCAACACGTACAGGTAAAAAACAACATAAAGCATTCTGTTGTTTTCCTCATTCTACTGCTTTCAGGTAGTTTTGTTCCTGATAATTACAGCCATCGATCAAATAAAGTTCCACCTCTTAATCACTACACAAAGCAGCAGAACACCTACTTGAAAGCTCATGTCTTATCGTTTCGTGTAATTACTTTGACCTGGTAAATAGTATGGTAATTAAGTTTTATAATATCAGACAAGCTGAGCAGCAATCTGCCCACATGCTTTCACATGAAATTACATCCAAATTAAACAGCACAGATGTGTATTAAGCCTGTGTGGTTCAGCACAGATGAACCACACAGGCTTAATAGATAGATTTCAGAACACTATCAGACATTAATGCAGAATTTAAAATCATGTACACTGTTTTTTTATTTTACCTTTGTTTAAGAAATTTTCTGCCCTGACATTTGAACCACATATTTTACTGCCAACTTAGTTTCATGAAATGTGAAGTCCAAAATCCATTTTCCATCACAACAGGTAAACTGGCAACAGGGAAAACTATTAACAACTTTATCCCTGCTTCCACTTTGCTCTGCTTTTTTGGTGTTTTCTTGGTTTTTGTGATGTTATTCCCCAATGTCCTGTAAGAAACCTCAGAGGCCTTCACAAAACAGTAAAATACACTGAAATTTGTGGTTGTGACAAAACGTGAAGTTCAAAGGGTATGAATACTTTTGCAGGGGACTGTAAAAACTCTTCACATTGCAAAAAAAAAACTTGCAGCTGCATGATAAATTAGAATTCACCATTCATCATATTTGGACAATCAAAGAACATGATATGACAAGTTCCAGTCTCTGACCAAATATCTGGCATGCTAAATCTAATGAAGGAGCCGGTTGTTGACTTGAGATGTCAGGAGCAGTAGCAGCTAATAAGAAACAAGAAATGAAAAGAATACTACAGCCAACAAATATACAGCAAGAATAGAGGAGGGTGAATAAAGCGCGGACCCAGAAAGCTGTTTCCTATGTCCAATAATATTGCAGCCTCAGGAGCGTAAACACATGTAAACAAAACAGATTAAATCTCAAAGAGCTTCACAGATGATGGTGTAACCACATAAAAACACTTTTGTGCAAGAGAACTGTAGATGACAAAAAATAATAAGTCAGAGGCTTGTGAGTGTCTTCAACAAGGACGATAAGGAACTAAACTTTATTGGTGGCTGATGTGTGGGAAGCTTTTTCCAGTCTGTTAACACTGGCACAAACAGTGGTATTTGCAGGTCTGGGCTTCACCAATCTCTAAACAGTGTATCTCTACAAGACCTGCACAATATGCTGCAGTCATTACTGTAATATCAATAAGTGTAAAATGGCAATACCAAAGGACTTCTTGGATCCAATATGTCAAGAGTTGTACATGCAAATTCAACATGCCAACAATATATTTTGCAAGTTTGGTAGACTTTCACAGTGTTCCATTCCTACACCTGTTGTTTACTTTCAGAAGAAGCTAAAGCTCAGAAAAGCGTAAGATAATTTTGACAGATATTACTGTCATGGCATTGAGAAATAGTATTCCAATTCATCTTGTGCAGTCTTGATCTCTACCCAAACAAAAGCATAATCTTTAGTCTGAACCTGGCTGAACATAACTATCATGCACCAGTGTCAGTGGCCCCTTACCATCCTTCCATATGAGGGTGAAGCCCAGCTGGAACATATGGCGAGCGTAACTGTCTGCATGTTTGGGACCCAGGCAGGACAGGAGCTGTGGCGGCACGCTGCTGACCGAAGAGTGGACGTGGACAGTGGAGAGAACCCGATAGTGCTGACACAGCAGGCTGTGGAGAACCAGCAGGGTGAGGGGAGGCTGCGCAGGGTTTGCATTTATGACGATGTCACGGAGAGCGCCCAGGTCCTAATTGGACGAAGGAAAATCTGTTGTGAGTAATAGGTCGATTTCTCTATTACAGTTAAACCATTACAGCATCCACAAATGGGAAAGTTTCTGTCCAAATCTTCTAATATATCAAGACTACTTCTGATATAGAAAGGGGGAGCTAGTTAGTAGAGTCTTATGATTTCTCCAAAAGCTAAAAGCCCTAATGGCACAGTTAGCTGCACATGTTATAACATGCATCACTTGTCTACCTTCCCCAGCAGCGCATCCAGGTTTTTAGTTGCTTTAAAGATGTCACAGCTGGAGCTCTGTGAGGAGAGGCTGCTGCTGACAGTCACATCCAGATCTGCATCTGGGGTCATCACAGTCTTGGCGAGGCCCTCCACCGCCGCCTTCAGCTCGTACAGCTTCCTCATGATCTCATCCTGACGCGCCTCCAGAGCCCTGACTGCTGGGTCCACGTCGCCATTCTGGAAAGACCGAAAGACGTAGTTTAGTTTTGCAAAGCTGGAGTGACTGCATTTAACCAATATATTAACATGACGACTAACATTAACAACAAATCCCTAAATACATAACTATTACAAAAAATAAAAAATAAAAATAAGAAAAACTCTGCTGAAGCTTTGCATGCCTTGCTAATTACCTGGTCTAGAAACTTTATGATTTCATAAGGGCCTAATTTTTGGGATATGTATATAAATAAATAACACATTTCCATATTAGACTTTCCATGATAGGAACTATCATTAAATAGTAATCAAGGGGAAGCTTTAGATGCTACACATTTGCTGAACAGAAAGGAAAAGAAACAATTGGATATTACTGCAAAGGAGCACTGAGAAGATTTTGCTGACGACGGTAAGTTGGGTAAACTGCTCCACAGAGCAACACTGATAAACAGAGACTACACAGCAGTATTTACAGGAAGCTTTGCCTCCATCTTTAACTCTTCCATCAGAGAAGTGGCAACAGCTTCAGGAAAAAGAGATGCTTGTCCGCCATTTCGGTGAAAATGAAATTAAACTATGAAAGTATTTTATTCGACACACTGTTACATCACAAAATGTTGTGTTCTCCTTAAGAAAAATAAATTTGACATTTACATAAAGCTGTGATTAGAACAAGCACAGCAGGCAGGCAATGTTTCGAAAACAATTTAAAAAAACAATGCCAAAAGATTTGAGTACTAGAAAGTTCAACACTGTAGTCTTAGAACATTCTTTCTCCATTAAGTCAGGAAAAAAAAAAAAAAAACAGTAAACAGAGAAACTTGTTCAGTCAGAGTATTCTGTAAGTCATCTGTTCTACCCTAAGAAATGCATCTTGTGACTAAACCTATTCTACTAAACCAGCAACAAATTAAATACAGTGTACCAAAGATCAGAAATGGTACATTCTGTTTGTCTTTAATGATGGACTGTTGGTTTTAGTCACTAAAGGCGTTCATTTAGATAATATATATCTTTATATATGTTATTAAAGATATGATATAGATATATAGATTGATTTTCTTTCTGATTCTTTTCAAAGTATTTAAGTATCATAACCATGATCACAGCAAACATCCATTGAGAGATTTATTATTGAGCAGAAAAAAAAATCTCAACCAGCAGTTATCTTAGTGATAAGACGCAACAAAAAATCTGTGAAAAATCTCATCTTTTTGACACAGTAATACATTTTTCATCAGCAGCTCAGTATCCCTTTTGCAGAAAGTGATTATTTCTAAGTGGACCAAGTTAAATCTAGGTAGTGACGTTTTTCCATTTTCATTTTCTTAAAACCACACACGAAGTTGACCTAAAAGATAGATTTTTCTATCATCTTTAGTCACGAAAGTCATTCATTTAGCTTTTTGATAATATAATACTTCTATAATCTCATGACTATGTAGAGCACTGGTTGCATCAGCCAGATTTGACATATTCACAGTCATCTAAGCTCAGGAAGCTAACGTGGCTAAAAATAAACAAGTTGGAACGAACCTATACCAAAACATAACAAGGGGGAAAACGCACAATGTTATAATTGAGGCTTGGTAGCTCTATATCCTGACTGAAATTAAACCAGTAAGTGGTTACCTGAAGCGCATGGTCCGAGCTGCAGCTGTTCTCTTGCCTCGTGTGGATATTTGGTAACTTGTACATGCAGGTGGGCAAATCAATCTTTATGTCCGGAGAGACGGGCTTTACCTGGTACATGGACATGGCGGAGCACACTCGGACCAGTGCCAGGGACAAACACTTACGACACAAAACACTAAAACCCTCGGAAGAGGTGTGATGTTGACAGGCAGCGAGTGCTGCTAACACGCCTGCACCGGAAAGAGAGGCCACGGTGTCGTCACATCCGGCAGAAAAAAAAAATTAAAACGAATAAAGATTTTTGTTTGATTCTGTTTTTGAAATATAAATTACTTTATAAATTTTATTTGATTTTTCGTGTAACAGTATACAATTTTAATTTAAGAGTAAAACAATTTATTTTTCATTTTAGTTCTAAAGTACTTCTTGCAATCTCCAAGTAGAATTCGTGTTTTCATGTAGATATTTCCCATTCTATTTTTTTCTTTGGTAGTTTGATGAAGTTAGAATTTGAATGGCTGCATATTTATTCAGTCATTCACATTTAGGAGTTTACATAAATGTTACTTTTAGAAGGAAAAAAAAACATGGAGATGAATTAGATGAGCCTTTACAAAATATTTTCAAGTAAAAAAAATAATCTTTGGAAAAAAAACTGAAGTTAGTTTCTGGTAAAAGGCTGTTTAAGTGAGGAGTAACTGATTGTAATACCTGATGTAATCAGACAAATTATAATACTATGTAAACAGCACAACAACATACAAATCAATAACAAATTAAAACGATAACAAATCAAGAAATATTTCCAAATGTATTTTTTTGTCTTTTGCAAATTAAAGCATTTGAAACCAATACAAACAGCAGGTACAAACTATATTCATGAACAGTCCACATCAATTCCACTAACAAAATGTATGGCATACTGCACATTTACTTGCAGTCCTAATGCAACAGCAGGATTCAGCATATTAACAAGGCTGTATACAAAAATCTTACTTTACTATAAACCATGTGTATCATTTGGTTACATTCTGAATGTTCTTTCTTCAGTGAATGGAAAATGGTAGATGAGTCAAAATAATCTAAATCTGTTTAACTGAATGATGACTTAGGTTGTCCAAACACAAGAGGGCGCCATTTAATCGTTCAGATCATTTCCGCACGCCAGCAGTACATGAGATTACAAAATAACTGGCAAATACAGCTACTTTCAAACATGAAACAAATAATAAAAAATGGTTTGATATTTCTGTGTGAGTCATAGTTATTTTTATGTTATTCCATGATTGATGCCGCTCTTTTTTTCAAAATGTAATGATTTTGATGATATGTGCATTCTTTACAATGGTGAGCTGAATCCTGCCAAATGCAGATATTATATCTTCATTTCTTTGTTTTGCATTAGTTGACATTATATTTAAAACAGTGGAAATTTTTTGTCCTAAAAACATAATGAGGCATAGTGACCCTTTAGATCAGAACATTAATCTCCTAAATTAGGATTTCACAAAAAAGTATAAAAATCAGAGCAGCTTTAATGTTCTCTGAGCTGAATTTATTAAATATGCTGCTCTTTACACTGCAGGGTCTCTAGATACATCTCTGGATTCCTTCTTTACCCTCCCAACACCCATCCCTGTGAAATTTAAGTATTTAAAGGTTTTGCATTTTAAAGATTGTATACATTAAAATAAATGTCTTTTACAATTCTTTCATCTTATGCTTTTATCAAAAACCACATTGCCTACACATTCTTAGGATCAGAGTCTAATATGAAGTAATCTAAGCAGTTGTTAGGTTATTTGTTTGTTGTACTTCCAATGTTTGTTGTACTTCCAATGTCTTAAAATATGTGCTTTAATGCACATATTTTAGGTTTCAGATTTTAGTTCTATGGCATCATTCTGTCTGAAATGAATTCTGCAAAAACATGTTTCCATAAAAAGATGTTGTGAATAATTTGTTGCATATCTTAAGTAAAGAAAAGGTTTTGGATTTTAAAGAAACATTTATAAAGCAGTTCAATGTTTTTGGGTGTGATGTTTTTATATTACATTGATCTTGTGATAATCGGGAGGTGGGTAGAATCCCCAAAATATTACTCAAGTAAGAGTAGAGCTACTTCAACGTATCTTATTCAAGTGAAAGTGAAAAGTACCTATCAAAGTAATAACTTTACAGAGTAAAACGTATGTGAATAAAAAGCTACTTCCAGACTGAGTTACTGTAACAACCAATGTGAAATTTAATAACAAAGCAGTAGATAAAAACTTGTTAAAACCAAAGTACCTGGAATGTTACCTCTAATGCTATAATATGCACAGGATCAGCAATTTTAAACTCTTATTTGGTCTTGTGAGTCTAGATATCAGCAGCAACATTCATTCCTGCACATGGCGGTGTATTAGCATAGATTTCACAGTGCACATCTCAGTGCAACAAAGCATCTTTGTGATTTGGGGGTTGTGAAGATTTATATCATTGATGTGCAGCTGAAAAATCTATAAAAATAATTTATTAACATTGGTGTTGAGTGTATATAAAATGATAAAATCTAATTGAAGTCTGCACTTCTTAAACATGATGTCAAATTGTTTTAAGTTTATTTAGATACTGATACTTTTTAATGATAGGAAGATTTGGGCAAAATAATATTTATGACTACAGCATCCACAAGTAAACCATGAGCAAACCTCTCCTACCAGACAAATTGCCTTCATACAGTAAGTAAGGCACAGCAACTTTATCCTAGAAGACGATTGCCACCTTGTCCTATTTGTGCCTTCTCATTTGGAAAAGTTTGCAAAGTACCGGTCTCCTGCTTCATGACAGCCATTACCGAGTCTGAGGATGAGTCAGCACATGTAACAACTGCACAGGGCTTATGGCAGGGTGTGTCTTAACAGTTCATGTTGCAAACATGCAGCAGTCTATCTAACAGAGACTCCTTAAATTACATCAGACAACCGATCACTTGCTTCTAAGAAGGACAACAATGCCTTTCAAGAACTCACCTTCCACAAATGTCCTGTGTGTGTCACGAATGGCCACTGATATGTTTGTAGCCTGTCATTCATAAATAATGAAGGGAATCTACACACATACATCATAAAGAGAGGCTCAGCTTGTGTAGGAACGGTAGCAGAGCTGTCACCCTCTGCATTATGGATAGAGTTCTTACGGTAAGCTTGCAAAGCCCATTCAAATGTGCTTTGATGGCAATTAAATCTTTCGCAACAATCCTTTTCATACACAATATCAGGTAGCAAAGTCTCTGATAGTTGGGTGCTCCAAAAGAGTGGGAATGGGAGAAAATGTGTGTGAGCCTCCACATGTTTCAACCTCCCAAGTTTTGCGTGAGCACATCCATTTGTTATCAGCTGAAGATGGGATATGGATTAAAGTTTCAGGCAGACTTAATCAGTAAGATGAGCTGGACACTCCTTTCTTGATATGAGTTTTTAGTGACAATGAAACAAGGTCATCAATTATTGAGGTACCACACAAACAAGCAGGGTAGGCATTCGTGTCAGTCCCAAAGGCCTAATTCCATCAAAATGCACTTAACATTATTAACAGTCATATGACATCTTTATTTATCTCAGTTACACATAGCTTAAATGTTAACATATGTGTAAAGTATAACTAAAATGCAACTATTAACAACATATTACAAATGAATGAAAATACAAGAATACTTTGCAAAAGGAGAGAAATCTTTATTATTATTATTATTGTCAAATAAATGAAAATATTATTAAAGTAGATTTTTAATGAGAATTAAAATATGTTTTAAATCATGAAAGAAAATGTGTAGTTGTCAATGAAGCGATATTTCACATTTTTTACATGTTCCCTGTACAGATTAGTTGTTTAAAATCACTTTGGAAAAATGATAATAATTTCACAATTATTGAATTATTAAGATGCCAATAAGCATTCACACACAAGTTTAGTCTTTCACAAAATCAGAAAAATCTGTATCTGTCAATAAAAATGTTTTAATTTTTTTCTGTTTTCTTTGCGGAATAGCAGTGTAAAACAAATGCAATGCAGTCTAAGAATATTTGTCGGCTTGGATATTTTGTTTTGTTTTTTTTATTTACAGAAACAAATCACTTGATTTTCTAATGTGTCTTGAGATTCTTGTTGGCTGGTTTTATAAATAGTTATAGTTTGAATTTAATATGTATTTATTGTCCAGTTTGATATGAAGTTCTTTTTGTGAAAAGACTTGCAAAAGGCTCCTTCTTTTCAATTATACATACAGATATATTCAATAAGAATATGTGTTCTGATGAGGCCCTCTTGTCAAACTAAAAGTATCTTTTGAAAATAATGGTTAAAAGCAGGTATTAAACGTGTTTTATTGAGACACATTTATTTTTTTTTTATAAAAAATGTAAAAACTAATTTTAAATGCTATGTTTTTATTACCTGTACATGGAAATATCATCATAATTAACAGAAATAAGAGCTTTCAAACATCCATTTGTGCCATTGAATGGTTCTGTGGATTTGTTTTCATTATTATTTTTTTAGCTCAAACTTATCTGTTAGTGTTTTTAATTCATTATACCCAGTAACAGACATCTACAGCATCATTACCATGTAATATTGTATAACAGTTTTCCTTATAAGGAAAAATGCCAAGACAGATGAATAGGTCATTCCAGTAATTTGAAATAACACCAGCTGAGGCTAATACCAAGAAGAAGAAGAAAAGTTACAGGAAGGCAACGTTGCATGCCAGCGTTGCTGAGGGAGTCACTCTGAAAAAGCCTCTATGAGCATGCAAACATTTTGGAAGAAAACTTGTAGACTTTTGTGAAGAAATGGGGCAATTTTTAAGATGACGGTGGTGGAATGATGACAAGGAAGACAAACAAGATGTTCAATGGAGCAAAAAGCCATTCCCAGTGGAACCACATGGTACAGCAACTAGGTAACTATGATATTCAGCCTTGGATTGCTAAGAATTCACTGATACAAATTTGACTTCATCCTGAACTTTTGCATGGATTATAGGGAGGTTCTCTTTCACATAATTACTAGATGTACAGACTGTTGTCTCAGTGGAAGGAATACTTTTGTTTTAAACATGTGCTGTTCAACATTTCAAACTCTTTTTCTGGTTGCAACGTTCCTTTAAAACCCTTGAAAGCTATGAACCAGTGAGAGCTGAACAAAATTATGCTACATAGTTAGCATATCGGATTCCACAGATACTTAATACTAAAAAAAATTACTAAAGATGCCCAAAACGTCTGAGAATTTAAAATCTCATATCAAATACAACTATAGAATATGTCATTATCTTTAGTTATTGAAGTGACTGTATGAAGAGAGGATACATGCTAGAGGTAAATGTATTTTTTTTAAGTATTAGGCTGAATCAATGCCATATATAATTTTTTTTTCTCCCAAAAATCAATAGGTAAAGATGTCCACTATTGGACAGTTGTATCCTCCTAAACAATACTGGCAGGTAGACATTAAAACTGAGCCTCTTTTCTGTGCCATAATTGTACCTCATAGAAATAGAAAAAGGTGACTTGACATTAAAATTTACACTTCAACATATATAGAAAAATAAATTCTAAATAGCTAAAAAAATGATTATGCTTGCTTTTGTAGTGCTGTGCCACTGATCATTTTGCAAACTAAAAAGTATAGTTTCCCTTAATTGAATAAATGTATTCCCAATAATGTTTTCTTAAACTTAAGTCTAAGATTACACATGAAAGTATGTTTATTTTACAGCTTTATTCACATTTTTACCAATGAAAAGTGAGGTGTAAATAGATTTTTTAAGACCTTGACAAATGATGACTGAAAACAAAGCCTGCTTCCAAAACTGCTGCAGTTTGTCATTTTTCCTCACATTGTCTTCTCCACAGAAACAGATCCATGTTCTCTGCTGCTGTTCTATCTCCCACTGCCCTTGAGTCCAGGTAAGCTGCTTGTCACATTACCTCACGTTGCTGTCCCACACCAGCACATCCCGCCGTCAGTGTCGACTTATTGGCTCACGTTTCCTTCCTGTTTACCGCTCCCAACTCTTGACCCGCAGGGGTCACTGATCCACTGTGTGTCGCTTGGGTTGTGTTACCTTTTGGCTTCCCCCAGGCTCGTCCCTCTTCCAGCGCAATGGTCTCCCCTCACCCCAAGCACCACAACCCTGCTGCGGCTGCACAGATTAGAATCAGAAACTGATAACAGCAGCTATGATTGCCTGATAATTTAATTAATTTTCTCAGTGTCTGTGAGCAGTAAGTGTTTAACATAATACATCTAACAACCGTTACTGCAGTACAGTGCCTCAAGTGAGGAGGATGTCACAAACATGGGAAAGAAGGTGATCTGTGCAAAGGAGACCAAAACTGATTTTTTTTTTTCAAACATTGTGACCACCTCCACTGTAGAACATAGCGGTGGCAGCATCATCCTGGAAATGCCGTTGTTCAGAAGGAAAACTACTGGAAGCCTAAACAGGTTTGAGAGTAAGGCTGGTTGTTTTCCTGCTGGAAACACCAGTTGAACCTAAAGCAGAGTGATTTAGAGTCTAATATATGATTTATAATCATATATTATAATGGCCCAGTCAAAGTCTGTACCTAGTTTCAATAGAGAATATATAGCGAGATCAATAACTGATCAAGAATTCATAGAATGATTCAGAATTTCTTTATTAATTCCAGAGAAAAATTAAATTGAAAAACAGGCACAAACAGGATAGGCACATATCCAAGATTCTTCAAATTTGATGATAAATGTTAGGTTACAGTCTTATTAAGAGAATGCCCAGGATTGTCCATTATGTTCTTCATTTAATAAACTACAACTATTTTCACAATCTTCTCTAAAGGCTTCAGAACAAAGTCAACCTACTTTAAGCTTAGCAAGCCAATGACCCTCTGCTGATCCTGCCCCAACAGATAATGACAGAATATTTTGCACCCTCCAAAACAGATTTATGGAAGATATGCAGCATCTTGCTGCAAACACTGAAGGATCCCAAGCGTCCTCAAGCAGTACAGTCTGCTCCATTCCTCCTTGTATGCTACTTCACTGTTCCATCTCCTGTCCAGTCTGTTGTCCAGATGAACATCGAGGCCCTTATGCTCCTCCACAACCTCTTCACCCATGATGAACATATTGTTTGTCAGATTACTGCATTTCACCCAGTGATGCACCAACAAAAAGAAATGAATGAGCAAAACATACAGTCTTGCACACTATAATACTGAAACGTTCGCTCATTCTGTTTTCATAAGATGTACCCCAAATTACTTGCAGGTAGAACTGTAGCAAAATTTTTTGTGCAAGCTATAGCGTCAGATGGGCTGGTCACAAATTCACACAATTTTCTGATGTTAGGTTATGTTGAAATATTGAAAACTATGTATTGATTTCTTTCCACTTACAAATAAGCACTCCCTTATATTGGTTTATACTGCTCCCAATAAAAAAATAAATAAATAGCTTGTGACTGTATCTTGACAAAATGTTAAATAGTTCATCAGGTATTAAAATTTTTGTGAAGTGATACAATGTTTTGTATCACTTCAATTTACAGTGAAATTTTGAAAAATAAGTCCAAACATTCTTTCAATAAAAATGACAAGACCAAGTAGGACAACTTTGCAAGCAGCTAAATGTATAACTGACGAATCTACATTGGTGACCATGACCTCATGCTAATGCTAGGGTATGTCCCGTGGGGTAGCTGTGAATATCAGGTGTGTGCTCTAATAGACAGGTTCCCCCTGCAATCTAGGGATAATTGTAACAACATTAAAGTGTGAGCTCTAAAAATGCTACTCTGTACTCGGATGGGAGAAGAGTGAGGTAGTTGTTAATGTTAATTCCTTGAATCCTGTAAGTGCAGAGGGTAAAAATACAGTGTGGTACTGATTTGAAAGTGTGGTGGAAGAAGGAACTTCAGAGTGGCAGATATGATAAACTACTGTTTCAATTATTCTTCTCCAAAAATTTCTGACCCAGCACTTCTTAAGAGACTTGCCTTGAGAATGTGCACTTTCAGTTAGCATAATGCAGAGATAGAGGCCTTCTCTGAATATTCACATTTGTGAGGGCAAAGTTTTTGCATGGTTGGCTGTATGTGTAGAAATTCCCATTTGATTTTTGCAAATGCAAAGGTTTTTATTTGCGCCTGTGTTTTGTTTTCCCAGCCAGAGTGGTGTTGGAGTTTATTTACAAAGCTGAGGTCAGGAGCCACTTGATCCGACCACAGTGACACTCAGGTGGTCAGCAAGGTCACCCCTCCTGCTTCTTTTCCCCTGGCCCCACAGCTCCACAGATCTATGATTTTTCTGCTTCCTACACACACAGATACACACACACATCTGTAGTGCACATATACTGTAGACTTCTTATATACCCGATACTATCTGATATTTAATCTTATTTACTGTGTGCGAGATAAAGGAAAGTGCACATTCAAGGACACCTGTGTACTGTAAAAGAGCTATGTATAATTTTTTTTCTCTGTATTTTTGACTTTTTTTCTATTTAGACCACTTTAACTCAAATTTCAATCTAAGACAATGTTAAATATGAAGAAGGAAAGACAAGCAGTTGGAATTAGATTTTATCCTTTTATTTTAGCAGATAGATGCTTATTAGTTTGGGCAACACAGCTTTATGATGGTCTGAAGCATATGAAGAACCAAAATGCAAAAAACATGACAGGCATGTAGATATTAGTGAGAAGGAATACATCAAAATAAAGACATTAGGAAGGGTTTTGTTTAACTAGGTTGAAAATTACTGAAGTACTAAAGTAGGAGCCCTTTATGTGTTCAACCGAAGGCGATAGGTTAAGATGAGATCTAGATGGAGGGGTTTTCACCAGTTTAGGACAGGACCATAGCTTGGAATTCTGTGGGGAAAAAAGATATATTCATATTACAGGTGATTCAGATCCAGGCATCCATCAGCATAAAGATTTATGAGCAATTCCAAATTTTAGCAGCACAGTTTTGGTATCATATAGTTCGCCAATGACAAGATTGTTCAATCGCTTCAACCTTCATCTAATCTCAAAAACTGTCCTGAGATCCAGCCAACCTTAACCTATGACTCCATGTATGTTGGAATTGTGCTAAAAATTGGCCCAGATTAGAGTACTTATTTTTCACAACTTTAAAGCTTTGATTTTTTTTTTTATTATTATTATAATTTTTTTTACGTAAGAGACATGATTGGTATTGGCAATACAGCATGCATTCAGTGAACCCAAGAAGGTCCTATTTGAGAACCCATTTTGGAGTTCAAGTCCACTTAGCTTCAAACCAGACCAATGAGAACTCCACACAAAAATGTTGACTAGGGAGTTGACAGTTTCTCTTTTGGGGCTCTGACTTATCTGCATTTTGGAATGATACATCGTCCAAACAGAAATTCTCACCTTCGGCTCCAATTTTCCCATCGCTATCGTCATCGGCAGCACTCAGGAAGGCCTTGGTCTCCTTGTCCGTCAGGACCCGAGCCCCAGGGCGGAACCTCTGGAGGAAAAACCTGATGGGAGGAAAAAAAGATGGATGAAGCCAGAGGAAACTTTTCATCTGAATGGATAGCAAAAAAGCACTCAAGGACAATTTGGGAAATAAAACCAATGTCTTATTGAATCAGTTGGCAATAAAAATAAAATAAAATGCCCAAAAAACACATGTAGGCGTACTGAAAAATTAGCTATAGCCACATAAAAATGTATGCATATCTGATTAGTGTAGCAGGATAAAGTATATTGTGAAAGAATACATAGAAGAGATTTGGTTTTCTTTCAGAAACAGATGAGGGTTACTCCAATTTTTTTCTTCTAGAAGATGAAGCTAATCTTCACAGGAAACAAAAAAAGTTGACGACTCACTTCAGCTCTTCCTCCTCAATAAACCCACTGGCATCGTTGTCCAGGATCCCAAAAACTTTCTTCACATCCTGGGGGCTTTTCTTGCTCAGGCCACACAACTGGAAGAACTTCTTTGGACAGAAGGAGTCCGGAGCTGCGAGAAGAGGCATAAAGATTTTACTGAAAACTGTCCTGACTTGTAAATATTGTCATGCAGCAATTGTAAAGAGGGATGATTTTTGCATTAGTTATATTTAGAATTTTAAAAATAGAAGTATTGACTACTTGCAGATGCACCATTGGCTACTTGAAGCAACAATTTACACATTTAATTTATGTATACTGTTAAATTCTTTATTCAATAAATAAAAAAAATACTGGAACTTTATTTAACACTTGGTAATTCTGGTTTACATTAATTGAGATCTCATGTTTGCCTTTTTTCTTCTTCTTCTTTTTTTTTTACTGCTATTACTTCAGTTGTATTTTATAACCAGTGTAAACAAACCTCCCCTTCAAGGAACAAAAAAAGTTAATTAATCTGAGAAAAAAAAAAAGTTCTGTAAAGAGCGGACTTCCTTCAAATATGGACTTATATATTCTCTGATAAAAAAAAAAGTCAGAAAATATATGAATATTTGGCACGTTGTGTTTATGTTTCACCGACACAGTGCTGAAACTAGAAGATCAAATCGGAAGTCTGCCAAGAGAAAGCAATTCTGAAGAAAACATCCTTAATGCTAAATAGAATGAAGCACTTTACCAAAGCACCTTGGATACGTGCGTAATTATTTAATTGAGCCATCTAATCCATTGTCAATAGACTGCGGTGGCACCTTGTACATGTGTACAAAGAGATCAAAAAGATATATTAGTGAAAAAGGATACCTTGGCAGTCCTTGATGGCGCTGTCGATGGCATCAGCAGAAAGGACAGATGAGAGAGACATTTTATTCCTGTAGGAAGAACAGCCATGGTGAATTATTAACACATTTAGACAGGTGCGATGTAAAAGCAAGAGCAAAACTTGACAAAGTGGCAATAGGTAGCCTGCAACCTGGCAAGTTAGTCACTGATCTTGCAGCCAGCAAATTAGAAACTTTTACATAGAACTTTCTCTATTTTTTTTTAAATACTTCTGATGTATTTGCTGCATGCTGTTGGTAATTAGTAAAAGCCAGGATTTCAGAAGTAAAAAGACTATATATATATATATATATATATATATATATATAGTAATGTAAAGAAGCAGACGTGAACTCCGTGTGCCTTCCGCATCTTACCGCGTTAGAAGTTTGCTCCGTGGTCGGACGGTGATGCAGTTGAGAGGTGAGGCGCTGTGGTGACTGCTGTCCGTCAAGGAGGATTTATATAGGTCTGATTGCAGTGACAATAGGGATTGCTTGAGTTACCTGACTATGGATCAAATTCTGACTGCCCGCCCCTGATCCGATTTCTCAGCTAACTAATTAACCTTTACTATTTATAACGCGCATGAGCACAGCGATCGGGATATGGACTTCCGTAACGCCCTTGTAAATAGCAAATTAAGTCTAGAAGAAAAAAAGAAAAACCTTTAACTCAACCTCAGCTCCATCATACACTCCTCTTCCTTTCAACTCCAATATGTACAGTAAAGGCGGGGAGAGGCTGAAAAGTCTCTCTCTTCTTTTCTTCCTCTTTTACTGTACCAGCCCCATCATATGGATATCATTTTACAGGCAGCACTTCCAAAACAAGGATCTTATCAATATATTTTGGAAAAGGGGAAGCTCCATCTTTGATGTTATTTTTGGTTGATCGTATGAAAGCTTGTTTCTAAAGTCTTTCTTTAGAAAGCTTAAGGTTCCCAAGATCGAATATCATCAAAAGAATTTAAAAAAAAAAAAGCGTCATGTCAGGGATGCCCACAATTCTACCCTTCTCATTTACACTGACGTCGAGAGCGGGAGGTGGGGAGATCCATGAAAATGCTTTGTCACTTGTACTGATTAAGGTCACTTTGACGTCTCAAACGGTGATGATGAGGAATTTTTATTCATTGATCAGACCAGCCAGACCGATCGGCAAACAACAGCGACCAAAAGTCTTGTGACATGAGGACGTGTCCAAAATATATGGAATTTGCGGCATAGGGACTATCCTTTGTTCTGAGTCCCTGATAACAGAAGACCACCTCTTCGTGTCAGTTACAGGACATATTTGTACAGATGCACTCTCATGCGCTTCTGTCAGTAAATCACACAGTTGTGCATAAAGGTCAACCTGAATTTTGTTTTAAGTCTGAAAAAAATGCGTTGTATCAATGCTGACTAAGTTCTCTGTGTGTTAGGCTGCAAATGTTATCTCTTTAGACACCAGGAGTCGATATTCTGGAGTAGAAATCCTTACGTGCGGCCTGCTTCACTTATCACTGAAAGCCAGCAGTTAGATTTTAACCTATAAAATCAATAACTCTTAACGAAATGCATGGGGAATGCATTTTGTTTAGAATACATCTTAGTACAAGTGCCTACAAAATTAGGTTAATTCAAATAAAATTTTGAGATTGCGTTACTAATGTGAATGAAGAGATACTCAAATGAATTCCTCTCTTGCAAATTGACCTAAACGTTAGAGACAGCAGAGAATATTTGTCACAAACACACAGTTCTTAAGCAACACTGTGTTGTTCTCTAAGGTTAAGAAACTCAGCTGGTGCTAACCTCTAAAGTCTGATTTTAACATAAGCAAATGCTGGAAACTTAAATTCTTGATTCAACTCCAAAACCATAAGGTACAAGTTGGGATTTGTCAATAGATGAAGTAGTTATAGTTCATCTATTTTTACACATTATATTTACAAATTACAAAATTTACAGAATGCTATAAGCAACAGTTCATACTTTTTATGTAGCATATGTATCAAAAAGCCTAATAAATAATGCTATATAAGACTGTAAATCAGACCAAACACACCTGTTTTCAGAATTACTGAAATATGCTACATTTCAGAATAATTAGAGACAGTTTTTTTCACATTCAGTTCTACATACACAGAAAGCATCAGTTTGACAAAAAATTGTAAAGTTTGAAGCTTTATAAACTTCAAATAGATTAATTCACAATATTTTAGTTAAATCAAGGCAACACCTTAAATACACTTCTTTACTCTGTTAACACTTAATTATGTTATGTTTTGAATAATTAGTACATTTATTTTTTTTCTCCATGGTAATACTGGGGAATACATAAGACTAGTCATTGCAGTATTTTTAAGTTTGTTTTATTTTGTTACAGTCGTGCCATACTCAATGTATTGGAGTATATTGTGCTCAAAATACACCCCCCAATGACTATTCAAACATTAAAAATGATTTGAGTGTGACAATATTTAGTTTTGCTATTGTTTTTGTTTTTTAAGCTCAGTTCTAAATAAAGCTCGGTTTTTCAAGGGCTACAGAACTTTAACCACAGGATTTTTAAAGTGGATCTTTGTTACACTATGTAGCAACATTGAGCACATTTGCATTAATGAATAAATAGCTTTGTTCCTTCTGATTTCTCTCGAGTATTATCCAGTAACCAACTGGTCAGTGAGGCCTCTGAGCAGCTGACGTTAGACTGCATTTAGAAGGTAAGGAGAAACTCAATCATCTCATTATGGCTCTGTGTGAAAAAGAGACCAAGGACACAGGATGGAGCGGAGTGATGCCACTTTACACGGAAAAGGTGCATGATGTCATGCATCCCCGCTGATACCACCTTAACTATACTGTTACAGGGAAATCATTTATTTATTTACATCTGCTAGTGTTCAGTAAGAGCACGCACGGGGAGACAGGACATGGTGTTTTCTCACCTCTCTGGGGCAAAGGAGACTGACAGATGTCAGTGAAAGAAAACAAACTCAGTTTGTCTGTGTGGCATGGCAGAAAAAAAAGAAGCTATCATTTTGGTGGCGAACAAGATTATAATAATTTCCTAATAATTATTTTATTAAGAACTCTTTTTCTCTATCTTTCATGTAAATATAAGATAAAATAACCCTTTGTTAGTCCCACAAGTGGTAAATGTAAGCGTTAAAACATGTTATTATTGGTAAAAAAAAAAAAGTGTATATTCAGGTATTCACCAACATTTACTTTTTTTTACATTTGTTATTAAGATTTTATACACTACACCAATTAAAAAGATAAGCATATTCGGAGAAATTTTTGCAATTTAAAAAAAAATCAGAAAAGTTTAAATGTGTTTGGCCCATTTTAGAACAATAGAAAACAAACATTTTAAGACCATGGATTAAGTTCTGGAGGGGTTTAAAGCAGAGTTTTGTAATAAAGATAACCCCACGCTTTGAACATCTCACAGACTTCTGTTCAATTCATCACTCAGAAATGAAAAACAAAAAAACCAACAACAAAAAAACATGGCACAATTGTAGAAATACCATTTCACACATGGCCATCCATGTTGATCAGAGTAGCAGCCAAAAGGCTCATGGTAAGCATGGGGAGAGAACAAATACATTTTGTTCACAGTATTGTCGAAATTAATGTTTAAAAACAGAGCCAAAAAAGTTGTCATACATCATGTAGGAAGATGCTCTGGTCAAATGAGACCAAAAGTTTAAGTTTTTTGTATATACTCAAACTGCTGCAATTGTTTGAAAATTAACACTCTAACCAAAAAATATCTGTAAAATATGGTGACTGCAGCAACATGATGGATGACCAAATGACGCAACACTGGGAAACAGCCTTTTCAAAGTACAAATATAAAATTTGCTAAAATTGCTATTCACCTATGCTCCCCTTTAAATCTGAGTAAGCATTTAAAACTTTACAAAAAAAGACAACAATTTTCTTTCTGTAGACACACAAAGATGCTCGAATCATAACCCAAAATACTTGTTACTGTAATTGCAGAAAATGTGATTCTATAGAATTTTTACTGAGAGAGTCTGAATATAAATGATGAGCACAAATTTGAACAAAAAATATTACTGAAATTAGGTATTGCATTTCTTCTTCTTCATAACTGTCTTCTATCACATAAAATGTCAGCAAACTGGGGTGACATTTTTAGCTGCAATGTGACAAAATGAAAAAAAGTGGTGTAAATGCGAAAATATCGTATGGACATAGATATTTATTATTAAAATATAACAAATATTACATTTTAAATAGTGTTTGAAGTAGAACACACTGGTCCAAATTACAGAACAAAATAAAAAATTGTAAAATAGAAGGTAAGAAATAATCAGAAGTAGAGCAACAAATGCAACCATCAACGTGACTGATGATTTTTTTCTAATGTTTTCAGATGGTTAAAGAATAACTTGGAATCTCCATACTCCCATCTAGTGGTTGTAGGGTGGAATTACAAAAAGGAGCAAACGATTTATGTATTGTGGAGTTCATGTGCTTAATAGTTTGCCATTAAATAGGGT
Source organism: Girardinus metallicus (assembly GCA_903067095.1). Lineage (NCBI taxonomy): Eukaryota > Metazoa > Chordata > Actinopteri > Cyprinodontiformes > Poeciliidae > Girardinus > Girardinus metallicus. The sequence continues at coordinate 25,479 of CAEGAE010067820.1, read as the reverse complement.
CACAATTATTTGGATACCTCATGAAAGTGGTGATAAATTTTTGTAATTTCTTATGATAGTTAAAACTTTGGGGCCAGGGACAAAAACTGAGGACAATGGGTAGGTAGGCCACTAGATTTGGAAACACACAGCATAAGCGAAATAGCAAAATAATATTTTTGAGTGTCCGTCCAAGATTAAGGCCTTGAACAGTGCAGCAGGTGTCTCTCTGCCACACATGGCTGCTTAGCCCTTGCAAAGTGGATCTAAATAATTTTGCCTAGAAGCGCTCTAGAGATGATCTATATCTTTTTTAGCAGCATTTTTGTGCTTTTTTTTGTATAGATTGCAAGAAAAACATGCCTGACCCTCTGAGCCAGGTCTCATATCATCATGTATTTGACATAGTTTCCTTTTCTATTGCTGCTTCTCCAACTCAAGAGGGGTTATGTGGATGAAATGACACAAAAACAAAGAAGTAAGACCGTAGTAAAAGAATATTTTATTTTCTTTTACTTTTAGTTCCTGGAAAGTGCATTATAGATTTTACAGTTAGCAAAATTCATATTTAAGACATGAACACAACCGAGCGACATTCACAATCATCACCTTTTGGACAGTGTGTTGCATAGAGGAGGAAACGTCCCTTAAGCAAATGTATAAAAATTATTTATATTCAGATGAAAATGGGGGAGGTCGATGTGGGCATTGTTGTTCCATCAGAGCATGTGTTGTTGGTCATGTTGCCATCTTTATGCCTTTACCAAAGCAGCGAACTCTGCAAGGTAGAATGAGACAGAAAATCACGCCAAGTTGGCCATTTATTTAAACAAGGGAATGTCCAACGAGTGTCTTGGCATGTACCATCAGCGCCGATCTTGCCATCTCCGTCGCTGTCACCGGCTTTGAGGAAAACCTTGGTCTCACCGTCGGTCAGTGCACGGGCACCTCCGCTGAAGTTCTGCAGAAACAGCCTTCCACAGACACAAGAGGTGCTCAGCTAACATTATTGATCAAAACACATCCCAAATAGACCAAATAAGGCAGCTGTACTGAAATAATAATGCAAAGGTGGAATAAGTAAGAATATTCATGGACATTTTTATTTATAGCTATTCATGGTCACTCAGTCCTTATCTCAGGTCTCAAAGTCGTTGAGTTTAACCCATCTGATCAACTTCCTAAACTCTCCAAGCACATTTAGACACCAAAAAAAGTCTTTCTATACATGTCATCTCGCTTTGCAACCAGTTTTTTCATGGAAAGTTCCTTTTCTTGACAAGATTTTGCTTGGTGGGGCAGGCGTCACCTCGAGAAAGATTTAAAAGGATCTCCCAGCTGGGGGCCACTGTTAAAATTGAGATGGCACAAGGGAATACATAAAGAAATGTAATGCATGCTGTTGTTGGATTACAACTGCAAATAAAGGAGTGAGTAGGCTGCAATCCAAAAATTTCTCTTTAAGTAAGACTTTCTGGATGCAGCTCCACCAAATTTATAGGATAGTCATAACCTCCTCTGTCTATAATCCTACTGTTACTACTGAATTGTATTTAATCTTAATTTAACTTCATAAGATGAGCACCTTTGTCCTTAAAGGTCTCCCATGTAAATGTAGAAACCCTTTCCCTCTCGCATTCCTGCAGTATCTTGTGTCAATTAACACTGTTGGTCCCTATAGTAATTGCTACCTAATGTATGAAGCCCATTTTGTCCAGCCATGCATCTTACTTCAGCTCTTCCTCCTCAATGAAGCCACTCTTGTCCTGGTCAATGATGGCGAAGGCCTTCTTGACATCGTCGGCGCTCTTTCCGGCCAGACCGCAAGTCTTGAAGAACTTCTTGTAGTCGAATGAGTCCGCGCCTGAAACCAGCAGAGCTAATTATGCTACTGAAACCAGAGGCAAAGAGACTAGATATCAATAAGAATAAGGATACAAAAAACGAAGCAAGAATAAAAAGGTATAGAAGAATCACCTTTGCACTCATCCAGGGCTTTAGTAATGTCAGCATCATTCAGTACACCTGCGAAAGCCATTTTGATCTGCAGAGATAGAACACTGACTAATTTAAACTTTTGTAAAAGCAGTAATACCTAAAAAACAGCCTGTTTATAGAAAGGACTTGATTATAGCTCACTGCATTGCAAAGAAACATTCACAAAGCTAAAGAAACAGAATTTTGATCGCTCCAAAAAAAATTCACATCATGTCTTTTGCAAACAAAACATGCTGTTTAAATAGCTGTCTTTTGGCTTTCCAAGTAGAATAAACAGAACAAGAAAGGGTTCCGATTTGAAATACTTAAGTCCAATTCTCTCTGAAGTGCAGGTTTTGCATTGCTTCACTCCTTCCGTGAAGCTGAGATTGACACCTGCAACTACTGCAAGATGCTGAGGTCTGACCAATAATCCACGGCTCCCTTTTTTTTTTTAAAACGCTGACGCTCCCAAATATAGGCATTCAGTGTGTTTCTTTAGATGCTGCAATGCAGTGAGGTCCTGAGCAAACCCAATGTCAAAAGAAATAAAGAGCAAAAAGGTTTTTCAAGGATGCAAGTCTGGATGCGGGTCCTGCATTTTCTCTTCTCTTTCCTCTCTTCTTTCAGACTCACCTCGGTTGTGCCTTTTGCTTTGTAGGGTACAGATGACACAGACAAGACTGGAGTCGACTGCAGTGACCATCCCGGTGCTCCCAATGACCTTTTATATACTGTCACGCTGTGGAAATCTGAAGCATAAGATAACTGACACCGTGCTGAGGAGGAGGTGGAGGAGGAGGAAGACGAAGGAAGGGATGGGGGGGGCTCGTACTGCAGCTACAGAGCGGTCTATTTTAAGTTTCAAAAATGAAGACGCTTAAAAGGTGCGTTTGAAGAAGTCTTTAATGTCCCTGGCTGCTAAGAATAGGCCTGCACACTGCTGAGGTGGGCGAATTGGAAGGGCTGCTGCCAACCCCTAACCATATTCATGAGGATACTCAGCATGCATGCATTATAGCTGGAGTAAGTTGGACAAACTTGTTGTTTTTGCTACTTTTAACACTAACTAGTTTTAAGGTATGATTTAACCTCTTCTTTTAGTGAATCTATTGCTCTTGTGTTTCATTTTGAGCAGAGCATAGTTTTTTGTATTTGAGATATTATTTGTATACTGTGTGGAATATGAAATAAATTCACTTTGTAAGGAATTTGGTTTTCTTGTTACATGTCAGCAATAGGTTTATAAGCCCAACCTTTGAAGAAATATTTTGTGTTTCTTTATGAAAAGAAAAATGATCATTTTTAGGTTTTAAAGGAAATGGAAGATGATGTTTAGAAAAAAAAATCTCAGTCAGCCCTGTTTTGACCATTTCATCTTCATAGAGCATTGGAGGAAATGTTTATTTTTGTGTTAGAGGGTAGATCAATTCTGGAAACATTGCTCAGTATTAAATGCTTATGAGGGCTTTGTCATAAATGCTTATGAGGGCTTTGTCATTTTTTTCTGACAGAATAATTAAATAACTCTGTAGAGGATAAAACTGAAGATTTCTGGCCAATAGGTGGCAGCATAATGCTGTGGGGTAAGCTGCAGCCCTTGAGCCTCTCTCTGTTTTGACCACCGCCTGACTGTAACTAGGTGAGGTTGTTATCTGATAGGGATGAGGGTTTACATTTTGCTCACTTGCAATGCCCAGGACTTTTGAAACCCACTGCAATTGCAATCTGGCTTCAGAATGAAAAATCAATTGTTTGAATATCTTTTTGAAGCTAATGCACTGTTTTAGACTGTTTTACCCCTCCCCCCAAAAAAAGATGTTTACTGCAAAGAAAGTGAATACAGAAAGTGGGTAATTTGCTAAAAATTCCAAACCGGTGTAGCTATTTGCAGTGGGTTTGAGCCAGAAAGCAGTCCTGCTGCTGAGACAGTGACTGTTAATAGCCATCCTGTTGCCACAGCACATCATTTAACTGATTATGCAGCACTTGTAGAAGAAATAGATCTTGGACTAGGTCATCTAATTACCCAAAGTTTGGCAGCTATCTATTGCAGAGCTCCCTGGGTCTAAAGAAGCATGTGAGCAAAGCCCTGGGGCAATTCCCAGCACATTTCCCAAGTCCTGGCCAGTATCCAGCCACTCTCCCCTTCCCATTAACCAATTATAAGAACAAGTGCCGGGCAAGTCATCTAACTCATTGCTTAGTGGCTCTTGAGCATTCAAAAGCTCTGGCATCTGAGGACTCGCTTGACACTGGCTCTTCATTAGCCCCATTGTGTTGAAATGATTTCTGTTAGGAAATGCAGCACACTCAGCCAAAGACTGACCTGAACAAGATGACTTCACACCAAAAGAGTATTTATTCCTGGTTTTTCACTCTTCCTCAAAAGTGCAGATGGTGTTGTACAGTTTGCACAAGTCATCATTTCTGAACACATAACACAGTTTGAGTAACATTAACAGCAAAATATGTCTTCCATGTTGAGAAACAGTTCGCAGGCAACTCATAAATAAGGTATAAAAAATATTCTTTCAGCTGGTGATTAATGAATCTTTGAGGAGTTTGCGGTTCCATGAAAAGAAGTGGATCTTGGTCAGTGGAAATTTATGCCTTTACGAGGGCAGCAAACTCTGCAAAGGTAGAATGAAACTGCTGTTAGTTGCAGAAAGTAGAAAATCTTTGCAAAAATTTATTGGTGTAAGACTCATTGAGCCGATTCTGACCAAGAGTTACAATTTATACAATTCAATGGCCAAAGTGAAAAACCTTCTGTCTGCAGGATTTTCCCATTTGTAGATTTCACTTTAGATGATGAGAATGAATAAAGCTGCTTATAGTCAGTCTGCATGCAAGAAAGGAATTAATCTGATGAAGCAAAAAGTCCAATCAAGGTCTTTGGGAAGACAACCACTATTTTTCAGAAAGGAAGTTTTGTACTTTGGCATACTGATATATATTTTTTTAAATTGTAGTTAAATTATTTTAAGTTTATGCAAAGAACTCTTACCATCAACTCCGATCTTGCCATCACCATCACTGTCACCAGCGGCAAGGAAAGTCTTAGTCTCCTTGTCGGTGAGTGCCCTGGCACTGGGGGAGAAGTTCTGCAGGAACAGCCTGACGAGTGGACAAAACAGTAAGTATTAAACCAATGTAGGTAAGCCTTAATTAATTATTCAAATCTTTGTTGGTCTTTCAGATAGTTAGGCATCATGTAATGCATGACCAAACAGATAAAAAAATATTCAAATCGCCTAGAATGTGATCAAGCCCAGCCCTCAAACAGAAGGATGACTGTGCAAGACTAGAAAGTAATGTCAGATTTTATCCATATTTTAAGCCAATAAGCTTTGAATTTAGCAGTGATAAGTGTTCACGTAATGCCTTACTTCAGCTCCTCCTCCTCAATGAAGCCACTGTTGTCCTGGTCAATGGTGGCGAAGGCCTTCTTGACATCATCGGCGGACTTGCTGGCCAGGCCGCATGCCTTGAAGAAACTCTTGTAGTCGAAGGAGTCAGCAGCTGAAAATGCACATTTCATCTCTATTAGTGCCGGATACGTCAGCAACAAGGTGTGGATGTCTCAGGGTAGCTGTAGCTGGCAGTTTCTGAGGCACGTTCGTGAAACTGAGAGTTTGGTAAGGTCTGCCTCTCTGCTCTTAGCTAATTTGTTAAGTTTAAATGATGCAGTCTGGTAAGGTCTGCCTCTCTGCCCTTAGCTACTTTGTTAAGTTTAAATGATGCAGTGCTATGTGAAAATAAAAGAAAAGTCTCACCTGCGCAGCCATCCAGGGCAGCCTTGACATCAGCATCGTTGAGACCAGCGAAGGCCATTTTTTATTCTTGGGAGGAAAAGAAGACAAATCTCAAGGTTAGAATGAACATCTGAAATACTAACAAGTTCTAATGTTGTTACAGCGAAAAGAAAATTAAAAGCATCAACCAAAATGATTATGACAACATGCTTTTTGGCTTTTTATATCTAACAAAAGCATAGATTTTAGGTTATAAAATCCCAGATGAAAAGTTATTCCTTTCCTCTCATAACTTCACAAAAAAGTTGCTTCCTTTTTTTCATCAACCATTGAAACCATTGAAACATCATAAGCATCTATGTTTGCTACTGGCTAAACAGCTTCCCTTTGCCTCAGGATGTTTCCTCACAGGAACTTACTGACTATTCATCCCAAAGCATTCAACTGTGACCGCACTTAAGAAACGATGCTCTCGCCAGGAGACCAGATCACACAGGCATGAATATCTATCAAACATTTTTTTTTAAATGGCAGCTCAAAACATTCACTGCTGCAAAAACATGAGTCAGTCTAGCTCTAGCCAACCAGCATTCTTCCAAAAAACGTTGATCCTCTGAAATGAAAAGGCCCAATTTGGCCAACTTTAGTGTTAACTGAAATGTCCTGAAGTCCATGTATTTGCTGCCTAGGTTGGTTCCATTTCTCCCTACAGCTGGTAGTCCACAAAGATCCCCGTCCTCTGAATCCGTTTCAACCCGTAGTGTGATCTGCAGAAGTCAGGGTAGCTTTTAGAAGGTGCACGTCCCACTCACCTTTGCTCTGCGTTGAGGCGAGTGAAAACCAAGGCGGACTCGAGTGAATGCCAAAAGCCTCTTTCCCCCCTCTCTTATATATCCTAGAGCAACACCATTTACAGACGTTTGAGTCTCAGTATCAGGTACCAAGATGCATGGGTTTCGAAAAAATGTGTCTAGTAGTCTGGAACTATTTTTAGGTGAACAAATGAGGATGCTACCATGTGTGCTCAGGCCTATAGCTAGACATGTGGAAACTCGAGCAGGCCCGAAGCTCGTCGATTTCATGGCACATGTTGCAATCGTATTTTGATTTACAACCAACATTTAAAATGTTGATTTTAATATTGAAGTACTATAAATGTGCATATGTAAGAGTGCAGGGCACGGTCAGACACTTTATCCTAGGCAATGATGAGAAGTGAACACCAAGTACCTGCAGCCACTTGGTGTTCAATTTCGTGATTACTATAGAGACAAAATAATTATTTAAGACCACAGACAGAATTTGCTCCCCACATGAACATGTCATTCGGAGCTCTCAAAAGGAGAGTTATTTTTTCTTATGATGAGCTGTGATTTTTATTGGACCATCCTTGTACCAGACAGATTCTTCTAAACTTCACTGATAAGCAGTGAAGTTTATGCAATGATTTATTATCACTGCATTCAGTGTCATTCAGTGTCTTTTATTTCAAGTTATTACAAGCTGTGTAAGTCATACAATTTTTTTTTTCACTTTTAATTTTTTATATGAAGTAATACAGTTTCTAATCACTTCACTTGGCCTATGCCTCCAGGCCTAAATGTAATCATGTGTCCAAAGTAAAGGATACAGTATCTTTACATGAGTTTCACTGAACCTCCACTGGCAAGGTCGCATTTCAAATGTACCAGCAACATGTCTAAACCGGAACAGGACTTTGAGGTCTGTACCACCAGATCTCTGCCCTTAGTAGGCAATCTGCCAATCATCTGGACTATTTTTTGCATCCCAAATTGGTTTGTGTATTAACAAGGTGACAATTTGATGACAAATCTTATTTTCATACTTTCTATTAATTTAGTTGTCAGCCATCTGCGCCTAAGTAATATGTAGCCTAGATATTTCTAGATATTTCTGATAGTGATGAATATTTCACCCAAACTCAGCAGTAATTTGAGAGTCACCCTCCAGACAGAAGTACAAGCCCTAATAAAAGAATTGGGACAACTCAAGAAGGTGCTCTTGCAATTTAATGCCAGACATAAATAAAATTATATACATATAATTGCCTTGCTAATGTCTGCATCCTTTTGTCACTATTTCTTTACTATTTGTGCAAGGAATGCCTGATGTATGTCATCTGCTTCAAAGCTGAGCTTGCTTAAAGTTATTATAAACTTTTTTTTTTTAATTTACAGAATAAGTCTCAGAAGTGTCTTGTTTATTTCTATTCATTCCACTTTGTTTTATTTTTGCTGACTTTCATTTTGTTTTTTGCCAATAGCTCAAAGTCAATCAAAGTGAATTGACACTGTATCACTGTAGATTTTGTTTTTATTATTATAATTGGGGCTGGTCTTTAACTGGACAATCCTGACATTGTTGCTCTGGCTGTACAGGATGTACTTACATTTCATTTTCAAGTCAAGAGGTTTTCTTTCGTCTATCTTTAAGTCTGATCAGCTTCTTTGCAGATGAAAAGTCCTCACAGAATGATACTGCCATGGTGTGCTAAGAGTGATGTCCAGTGTTAACCTCCCATCTCAGATAATATTTCTGCACGATGTGTTTCTCTCCTCTACATGGCTCCTGACCACTGGTCTTAACCAGCTTGACTTTACTTAGAATTATTTATAATATTTTCTGACTTCAAAGAGTACATGCTGATGATGGCAAGCTACTGGTCTGTAGCCACAGCTGCCCTGGGGCAGTCTGACAGAAGCAAGGCTGCCATTTTGTACCATCAGCCCTTCTGATCAACCCCAGCAGGCGGGGCGGGTGAAGAGCCTGGCCCAAAGACACAAACAAGGGTGAGGAATCGAACCAGCGACCCACTGAGTGCAGGGCAAACTCCTACCACTGTCGCCACTGGATTTGATATTGATATCAAAATAACACACAATTTGATTGTTTACTAATTATGTGACTTATGAAACATTTGATTTAATTGAATTTAATTGGGAGATATCAGTGTAAAAAGGGCTAGGTATCTGGACCTTTTAGGGACGATTAAAAAAACCTGAGATCATTTGACCACATCTTAAAATAACTTCAAAGAGATAAAGAAAAAAAACAACAGAAGACAGTGGCAGAAGACCTGAAATCCATTTTTTATTCCATTCAGAAGACCAGATTGATTCAATGCAGACATCCACGTTAGGCCGTTTCAAACTTTTTCATGTGTTAACAAATCAAATAAGAAACTAGCAAGCAGGTACAGAATTTGGTCCTTTTTTTCATCAGCCAATGAAGAGTGAAGAGTTCCAAATTCATGATTTGAGTATTTTCATCTTCAGTTCAAAAGATCACAGAACTCTGCAGGGAGGAAACAGACATTAGTTTGCTACAGAGTATTTTTTTGTTTTTGCATCACTTTTCTAACATTTTGTTACCTTCTATCCCAATTTTGCCATCGCTGTCTTTATCCCCTGCTGCCATCAAAGCCTTCGTTTCGGCCACTGTGAGCTCTCTGGCAGCTGGACAGAAGTTCTGCAGGAACAATCTGAAAGAGGACCACACAATAAGAATAAATACATAAACGCATAGTCGTAATTTCATACACTATTCCTAAACCTTATCTTCATGCGCAAAACATGATATGCCTTAAAAATGGTTGATCTACAATATCTTTGGGGGCCAAAATGTGGTTTATGTTTACACATCTATCCTTACTTCAGCTCCTCTTCTTCAATGAATCCACTCTTGTCTTGGTCCAGGACAGTAAACACTTTCTTCCTGTCTGCCTCAGACAAGCCAGTCAGTCCCACTCGTGCAAAGAACAACTTGAAGTCAAATGTGCCTGGAGCTACAGTACATTGGTCAGGCAGAAAGAGAGAAAGGAGACAGAACATGAAATGGAGCAACCACAAGAAACAGACACATGAGTGAGTGAGTGAGTGAATGGTCAATCGCTGAATGACATTAAAGAACGAATAGTGGGGGTCTGAATAGAGACGTCGCATTTACTCATTCGCTCAAATGACTTTCATTCTTCTGCCAATGACATTTACCAATATACACCCTGAAGCGCATTGTAGGCTTTGCTCCTATGCTTTTTAAACAGCACAAGGAAAACAAATATTGTCTCAGGTTTTAATGCAAACTTAAATGACAAAAGTTCTCAACTTATGGAGGTTTTTGCAAGAAGACACCCTGAAATAACTCAAAAGATTCACACTGAAAAGGATGTCTAAAATAATGAATAAATTTATTGTGTCACATCCTCTAGTGTAACCATTTCATAGCAATGTTTATTTTACTTTGAAAAACTTGCTCATATTTTCTTGCTAAAAATAGCAAGAACCAGCAACAGAGCTTTGCATGCCTTGCCATGCAGACATAATTGCTAAAGATAAATAATTAAATGTCTCAGCATGCGAGGAGCTTTATAGCTTGTGCTGTTGGGTCAGCTATGTTAGGGATGTCTGATGAAAACCCTTTCGCATCTGGTTGGTAAGCAGTCTCCTGCCGTGTGTTTGCCTGGTAACCAGCAGGATCCCTGCCCTCACCCTCTTGTGAACAACACAGTGCAATGCTTCCCCTCAGGAGTGTTAGCTGTGTCTGCGTGTACATACGTGTGTATTTCCTTAAATTAAAGAGGATTTTTCTGCTCTTTTTTTATATATTTTCTTGCAAGCAGATTTGTGCATATTATCTGACTCACCTTGACAAGCTTGGACTGCAGCTTTGACATCCTCTTTACTCAACATCCCAGCAAATGCCATGTTTCTCTGGGGCTACCTTAGGGAGACACAGAAACGGAAGAAACACAAGGTGACAGAAACAGAATGTGGTGCTCTTTTTGTGTCAGATAGCTGTTCATGTGAGATAAAATCAGCTGGAATGAAGCTATATACCATAATTGCTCATTACCTGTCGTGTAAAATAAGACACTGGTTAGCACTTAGTGTATAGTTTTCATGAGAAGGATACCACTAGTTAGAAACATAAATATTGTAGCAAAATTTGCCAAACAGAAGAAGCTGGACTTTCATTTTAATTTCAGCCTATATTCAGAAAATGTTAGCGAACACTGAAAGCTGCTAAAATAAACAAAAAATTAAAAATAGGGTGTAGTTTCTTCCTTATAGCAACACAAAATTATTTTCAAAATAAACAAAGCCAAAAAAATTACACAATTGCATCACCAAACAATTATGTACTAAGAAACCAAAAGATGCTCACCGTGCTGTGGGTGATGTTTTCACTTTCCAAGCAGATGATGTTGCGGATCTCTGCTTTGCTCGCTTTGTGCCAAAGTCACTGACACTCTGTTGCGAATTCGTGATCTAGAGTGTAAGAAGCAACCTGACGTCTCTGTCCTCAATCCCAGAGAGATTCCCTGTACGCCACGCATTGCCTCCTCCTCCTTCATCAGTTAATCAGAGCAGATAATTTTGTCATTCATAGGCATACTGACTTGTAAACTTGCGGGCATATCAGAATAACTGGTTTAAGAATTTTTTTTTTTTAAATAGCTTTGTAATCTGATTAAGGCAAATGCAAAATTATTGTACTGTACCATGTTTTAGATTGCTCTTGCTCACTTTAATGTTGGTAAAAAGTTACATAAAGATAAATATTAAAAACATATACTCACAAAATTTTGCATATTTCTGTAGACAAAACATTGTATATGAACTGTCAAAACAAATTGCTTCTTCATTCTTACTAGATATCAAAACATACACATTTCAATTTAAAAACAGTTTAATGAAAAATAATTGGTTTCTCTTTTTAAATTGGTGTATCAAATCATAATCATATGATTGCAAAAATACTCATGCCCCTTGATCTCTTTCACGTTTTGTCCTGCTGAATTCACAAACTAAAATGTTATTTGGATTTCATCTGACAGACCAACATAAAATACTACATAACTGAGAATGTCACACGTAACTTTCAAAACCTTTTGCAATAAAAATCTGGAACAAGATGGTATGCATTTTCTTATGGGATTCCCTGTTATACATCCATCCATCGTCCTATCAACTCTGACCTGCATCTTCTCTGTCCCTGGTAAAGGATTTTATTCCCTGAGCATGGTACTGCCATCACCATGTTTCACTAAAGAGATTATGTGTTCACAGTCATGTTATGTATAGTTTTCCAACTCAAATACTGTTTTGTATGTTGCCTTTTTACACCTGTTTGATGTGTTACCTATATTAATTGTGGCAAGCTAAAAATGGGACCACTTTGTGGCTTTCTTTCAACAATGGCTCTCTTATATACATGTTTTTATAAGGGGCAGATTTGACTAAGATAATACGAGTCCTTTGGTGTGTGCATCAGGATGCTGGATTTCATCTATAAGGGTTTTCTTTTCTTTTCTTGCTCTTCTGTCATTATCTGCTGGGGTAGCAGCATCAGAGTTTTAAAAAAGCAAAACTATCTTGTAAAGAAGACTGGCTGTGTCCTGGAGACTGCTATGAAGGCTCTGGGGGTGACGTGAAAAAAAGGATTCTTCATAAAATGTAGAACATTACAGACAACCCTGAAAATCCTTTTCCTGAGGCTGTCATACAACAATGGTGTCCTATTCTTCTTCTTGAGTTTGTTGGTGGGTGACAAACTGTTATTTGATCTTCATTACCACCACCAACTAATAACAGTGTCTTCAGTCAAAGGCCTTTTAGATTCACTGTAAGACAGACCACTACAGGAAATTCTGCCATCAGCATCGACATTTCTTTGAAGAAGCTTGTATAATATGAGTATCAACAGCATTTGACATTTAAAATATTAGAATTTTTTTTTGTATGGCAGACTAGATTTTTCATAAGTGAAATACCAATGTGAGTTTTTGAAATATAAGTATATTGGTATGTTAACATGGAAATTTGTTAGATTGTAAACAAAATAGTCTCAATTTGTCACATACCTCTGTCACTAAATAAAACCAGTAATTTATTTATAGTTGGTCATAAATCCAGAAATTAACATTTTATTATGGTATGCCTTCTTCCATTGCGTGACTCACGTCAGTCAAGTGACTGGGAGTAAAAGGCTTTCCTGTGCTTTGATACAAATCAGTGAATTTGACCGATAAGAAAACTACAAGCTGATTGGCTATACAAGTACTAGCTAAAGGCATTCTTCGTTTTGATTGGTTTATGTAACTGCCAGTCATACGGATTTTTACGCCCCTATTCTGTGATGTACAGGAACATGGCGCTTTGGGGGAGAGGTGTTTCATGAAACCGAGGGGCTGTTGATTTAATTTTTCTGAGATTATGTTTACGTAAATAACGCGTGGACGTTTTCATCAAATATGACAGTTCGCGAAAGGTGGCCGCTGTTTTTGGTCTCTATGGACAACGGAACGCTTCATGTCGGAGTTGCGTTTGCTGTCGTCAGCTGAAACACCTAGCCTCGACATGCTAGCTCAAGCTAGTTAGCCCGGCGAGTAGCATCTGGCTAAAACACCCCCAAAATGTGCTCTTATGTGTAGCTTTCACTGACAGTAAATTGGTAATCAATGTTTAAATCACGTAATTCGGTATTATATCAGCCGTTTATTTAGGACCGTTTCAGTTGGCTAACGTTTCGTTGGCTAAACTTGGATGATGGAGAGACGCCATGGGTCTGTGTTATTGCTGGCTACCTGGATTTTTCTGTCTGGATGTTGGTTCTCTGAAGCTTTCCCTATTCGGGAAACTCGCAAAACAGGTAAGGCACCTGAAGACGAGTTTATTACCAAATACATGGTATATGGTTTTCTTTACTTTGTGTTTATACGTAAACATGTCTGCCAGCTAGCATTTTCTGGAATGGATACCTGCTGCTAATGATCAACTGGAAAGCTAACGCCAGCATAACTGTTCTCTGGTAATTTGTGGAGATTGTTAGGCAGTAATAGTTTAAAAGAGATACAATTTTACTCGCTGGTTGAACAAACCCGTACACATTTAAACAAAATTACGGCAAGAACGACACAATCTAGTGAAAGTCACGACCCGGCTAACTGACCACCTGAGAAGCCGATCATAAACAAACTTTCCCCGAATATCCCCCCTAAGGGAAAGCACACGTTATAATTGGATATATTTGCCTCTGCTACCTATTTAACAGCAAGTCGCTGTATTGTGAGGGAAATTCTGAGGTGTTAGTGTAGATCTCGTCCAGTATGTTAACATTTCAATAGCAATTTATCACACATTCACATTAACGTGAAAGAGCAAATAAGGTTGAAATTTAAAACAGCTGTGGTGTTTTAAATGAATTGTAATGGTCACTCAAGAGATTTCATTAGTACTGTAGATTGTATTATCTTCATCTTTAAAACATCAGTCTGTGTTGAAACAAAAATACATCCTGCTGGCATTTTTCTTACCAACCAGATATTACAGCATATATGAAATGAATACATAAATAATTTTTAATTTTCGATCCGATCTGGACCTTTTGTGGGCTTATGAAGCATTCACTAATGTGTCACACCAGTAAATTGCAATCATATATGAGCTTTAAAACATTAACGGACTTTTTGATTTGTTCTTTAAAAAAAAAATAATAATCTTCTCGTTTTGGCAGCTCAGACTTTACAGATGAGCTTGGCAATGTTAAACTGGAATAAAATCATATTAGGTGGCGAATTATATGCTTATTTGTACTTGAAATGTAAAAATAAACCCTTGGAGCTGCTTCCTACAATTGCAGATAAAAAGCTATTTTTAAGGAGACAGCACAGTTTGATCACAGTTTGTTTGTTTTTGCCTTGCCTTTGAATTGCATGATAATATGAAGATGGTAATCCATCGCTCTAATTATTGGGTGTTTTTATTATGCAGTTGTTATGGTGCAAACTAAGCATACTGTGAAAGCAAAATCGTTATTTTGAAAGGTGAAGAAGTTGAATATTCGACGGTCAGCTGATCCCAAGTGAACTGAGCTTACATTTCACCAACTGAACACAAAACTGAAGGTAGAAAGACCCAAATACAAGCAGCTAAACACAGCTTTAGCAAAGGTTAGTAATGGCATCAAAATAGAGGAAAGTCATTCTTTGTTGATGTTCATGGGCCTCGAACCTAGTGAATTTAGACAACATATTAATAAAAATGATCAGTGTATTTATGATGATACTGATTTGTTTAAGTAGCACCATTTAACTGTGAAAATTCTGAAGATTAAAAACTTTTACACTTTTTCCTAAATTTAGACTTTAGTCATCCAAAATTGATTGCAGTATGCACTTAATTTTTTTTGTGCACTGTCAAACATTCCCATGTTTCTATATCCTGACCCGTTTTCCTAGATTTATTGCAGAGTTGAGTTGATGATTGCCTATCAGCCTGGCAAAACTGTCTCCAGAATAATCACTTAAATTTTTATAGCACTGACATAGTTTACCTGCATCACATGTCTTTTCATGAGTGAGGTCATATGACTGTTGTCAATTAAATTATTTATGAAATACATGTTTTGCTATCTCTTCATGCGCTAATTCGCTTGCAAGTTATATTCTATCCAAAACCAGTAAACGTTTGCAGGTTTTATAGTGATTTGTATATTCAAAGGATAAGTCAAATAGATTGAAAATCACAGGTCATCTTCAGCATCCCATGAGTCTAGTTTCAGGAAGTAATTTCAGTGTTTTCCAGATTACATCGGTAACTTTTGGTCAGTCCCATTCCCTCCAGTTTCTCAGAATACCGCATTAAAAAAATCTAAATGTGAAAATGTTAAACGGTGGACCTGTAATGTGTAACCGCAAGATTTTCTAATCTTATCGACCCCTATCAATGATTAGCAGCATTGTTGTTTGCTCAGTTATATTGTAGCACACAGGAAAGAGAGGCTGCGGTACGAGTCCGCTGTTTATGGTTTTATCACCCACAACCTTTCCCTTGCCACTCCTGTTTGGCCCACATCAACCAGTGCATAAATTAAACGGTACAAGTCCATAATTCTTCATTGTTACAGTTTGAATTTAGCTGAAGAACATGGATGTGGATACACTTAAAAATAATTAAAACTACTGGCTTAGGTATTCATTAGCAAACATATTGCCTTAGTGACATGTTTGGTCCTTCTATTGTAAAGTAAAAGTGCAGTTACAGATTTTTGTGCCTCTTTTTGGTGTGAAGCCAGAACATGCTGACATGTTTACCATAGGGAATGTTGGCTGTAGTCCGTCACTGCCCGGTTACCTTGTTGCTTGATCACCAGTGAGACAGGGAGGCTTGTTTCAGTACAGGCCTGTCTGTCTGTTATATTGCTGCCAGGGCATTGTTTTGGATGGTTCAGAGTCAAATTGATGTTGACATCACCACAAGCCAACCAAGTTTCTGTCATTCACTTTGTTTTATTTTTTTATTTTTTCTGGACAACAGAAGCATGAAAAATATTTGGAAAAGTAACTGAACACAACTCGGTGAAAATGATTTCTTGAAAAGAATGACCCGGCTAACTCTGGGCTTTGCTTTTGATTTATGTAGATGATCCCAGACTGACAAATCCTGAGCCAGCCAGACAATGCAGTTTGCTACTCTCTGCAGACATCCTTTTATTTATTTATATATATATTTTTTTTTTTACAGCAGTACAAAAAAAGTCTGTTTAAAAAATGGGTCAGCTTCTCCTCTGTGAGAATCACTACTGAAATATGCAGTACAGCTGAAATAAGACATGACATCTCCCTACTGTGTTGGTCCTAGAAAAACCGCCTTGTCTTAGAACTCTGCCAAGTCATGATAGGAACCCATGACTCAAATAAAACCTAATGAAGAAGAACTGATCCCATGTGGAGGGGCAGTGACCTGGCTCCTGTTGACTGCTGCTGTAGCATCTCTGGGGGTCCTGGACTTCCTTGTCACTTGTTGCTATGCTGGAAGACAACAGGGTGTTTGCACTGAAACCCTTCCTACAATTAAGGCAATTTTTCCACTAGGTTGTTTTGAATGTAACCCTTTGTGACATTAAAGGTTTAAAAATTGTATGCATTTGTTTTGACCGTCCAGTATTCACACAATGTCCATTTTGCAGTCTTGTTCAACAGGTTCAGTTGGAAGTATAATCCAGTAATTCCTACGCTTATTAAAACAGTGTTCTGGTTTAACGTTCTGTCCTGCTTTTCATTATGATGTTAAAGTTGTTTGAGTCTAGTAAAGATATCATTGACCTGGTAATTCTTTGCAGTAATGCTATTGGAAAAAGTGAAACTGTCATATACGAGCATGCACTTGTCTGGGATTCATGAAGATTATTTGTTTTAGGCAACAATCCTAGTTTCAGTTTCACATGACCAATCAAAAAAAAAAAAAATAAAATAAAAGGATTTTTAAAAAATACATGATATAGCCACATTAAAATCCTATGTTCTGTAGCCATGGGATGTAGCAAACATGTGAAACGATTGGTCTGTTCTAAACAGTTTTCCATTCATGAAAATATTCATTCTTTAGAATTTAGAACCTCAGAGTACAAAGTTAAATAAAGTACCCTCGCTTTACAGTATCGGTATTTACACAACTATTTAAAACTAAATGAGCTAGTTGTGGTTTTTCTTTTTTTAAACGGCGTCATTTTAAGTTAAAGTAATTGAGCAACAATCATGGCATTTTTGTAATTGTATTTCAAATAGGAAATAAATAATTGATACATTTAGAAGTACTTTCCAAGTAAACATTTTATTTGAACATTTACAGAATATTTTAAAGCTTTACAGTAGTTGATAGCACTCCCGTCTTTTAAATTGCCTGTGTTTTTTTTCTTTTTTTAATTTATGTTTGCTAAATTGGAAATATTTACAAACAAACAAATGTTACTTTTTTTAAGGAAAAGTAGAGGATCTCATGAGTAAATGGATGAAACCTTGCAAAATACCTGTTTGTCTGGAAAAGAGCTGGGACTAACGGTGAAGAAGGGATTGGATCATTTCTGGTTTAATCAAAGTCCAGACTTGCATTTCAGACTCCACTGGTGCTAATCAGCCACATTTCGCATGTTTCTATTTGTATAAATGCAGCCATGTGTAGTTTTCTTTTAGTCCTCCCCTACTTTGTGTTGCTCTGTCAGTATCACAAAAAAAAAATTCAAATTAAATAAATTCTATGTGCAGAGATGTAGGTAAACATACAATATTCACATTAAACATTGCAAACCTCTGTAACAGCTAGTCTTCCAAGTCATCTATCAAAAAACAGGGTTTTTGTTGCATTTTGAGATTCTCCACTGTGTATATAAGCGGAAATTTCTTTTACCAGTTGTGCTAAAATGGAAGGCTGATTTTTTTTGTGATGTGGGCCGGCTTCAGTCTAGAGGCTGAGAAGTGCAGCGGGTGGGCTGAAAGGCTGTTGTTAAAGCTGCCAGTCGAATTGCTAGGCCAGCTGCATCCTCGCTTGAGAAACCCCACACCTGCTGTCACCGCTGCTGCACCATCAACTGCTGATGGGCCTGTGGACACCCCCACAACTGTCTTTCTGAATGTCTCTGAACTAGAAGCTGATCAGGACTAAAAGCTTGACAGTTCTTATGTTTGTGGGTAATGTGCACTTAGAAATATAAATATGTAGCAATGCACAGTGTTTTGGTTTGACGTTACCTTTTTACGTGCAATCGGGTGGCTAAGCTGCAGGAGTTTCGTGATCAGATGATCAGTCTATTTTTGTTTGTCTCAGCCTTTGTTGTGGGTAGATTTAGATGAAAACTGCTGTTAGATGCTCTCAGTTTTGTTTTTTTATTGCAGCCGAAAATTGATTTTTCTTTTTTCATTTCTTTTATCTATTTTTGCCATTTCAGATGGAAACACAGGGGACACTTTGCCCGTGTCTCTCTACCTGCCCTTGATCGTGTCATTAGTTGTGCTGGTGGCTCTGGTGGTGGTGCTAGTGAACTGTGTGACCTGCTGCAAGGAAAGAGAGATCGACTTCAAGGTGAGAGAGATCGACAGGAAGGTTGTCAGAGGAGCACAATTCCTCCTGCTCCAGTGCAGACTTAACATAACGACTATGCGTTTGTGATGCATTGACAAATCTTACGTCAAACATTTAATTTCTCCTTTTTGTTGACTCAGGAGTTTGAGGACCACTTTGATGATGAGATCGACTTCACTCCGCCAGCAGAGGACACGCCTTCTATGCAGTCTCCAGCTGAGGTTTACACCCTCGCTGTGTCTCCCGTGCCACTGCCAGGACCTCCACATCTGCAGCCTCTGGCCAGCATTACAGGTCCAATATGCAGTTCATAATTAGCAATAAACAAAAACACAAATACTGACAAAGCAGGCTTAAATTCTTTACATTACACCTACTTAAACTTTGTCAACCCTTTCGAAAACACATTTCTCAACAGGGTTACGTGAGAGTTTTTAAAGCAAAACTTGTGTACAGTCAGTTTTGATTTGGTTTTTATTTGGTTTTTCAGAATCATCAAGTGGTTTCAAAGTAGGACGCCACAGTTTGAGTTACATCCAGGAGATTGGAAATGGCTGGTTTGGTCAGGTAAGATGTTTTTTTTCTTTTTTTTTTTCTTTTGTTTAGTCTGAGCTTAGCATTTTATGCATTTTATGCTGCTGTTTTTCTTATTTTTGTGCAGGAGCATTTTTCTGCTAATCGCTGATTAATATATTTGGTAGGGAGTTGGGTAATACAGGAAATAAAATTTAGATGTTCTCAGTTGATGTTTGCTCGTTCCACAAGACCCCTAATTACTTGTGTTTATTTGCTGTCAGGTCCTGTTGAGTGAAATATACACAGACCCTGGAGGAGCCAGAGTGGTGGTAAAGGAGTTGAAAGCAAATGGCAGCGCTAAGGAGCAGAACGACTTTTTGCAGCAGGGGGATCCATACAGGTAAATGAATGAAGCAGTCATTTTAAACAAACGTATTTTTGTTGTTTTTTTCGGTTCTTTTTTTATGTGCAAATGGTTCTGTGTTCTTTGTTTTTTTTTTTTTATTTGATCATTTTTATTCAAAGTGATCACACAAACATGGTGATCAACAAAAATAATTTCACTTCATTTATGAACCCACTTTAAAACTCATATGCAGTTTAATATAGTATGTTCACTTCATCAAAAAAAAAAATCTTCAATGTTTAAAACAAATTGAAGATTTATGAAATTAAACAAACACCTTTCTTTTAAGTATTCATCACTATTTCTTAGCTTTAATCTCAAGAAATAATAATTGTCAAATCATGAACAAGTTGTATCAGAATAATGGGGAAGTTACTACTTCAACAAACTCCTCCATACTCAAAGATCTTGTATGCATGTAAGATGTGCTTCTACTAAAGATTGTAGCCTTGGGGGCTGAGTAAGATAATTATTTAGAGGCTTAAGACAATCATACATGCCCCATGAAAATTGATTGATTGATTCTTCATAAATGTGACGTTTTGCTAATGAACTCTTGAAGTAATTTTTAAATCGTAAGATTAGACCCTTTTTTAAAAAATATAATCACATAGAAAGTATATACAAGAAATTTCAGTAAATGCACTTTTATTATAAACTCAATGAGTAATCATGACAAATTATCAGTTTTAATTTTAAATACCAAAATAATGATTATGTTGTCTTTTGTCCATATTTGAACAGTAGTACCAGTGTTAGCAACACCCTCTGCCTCTGCTTATACACATTGCATGATATTTTATCACATTTAAAAACACAAAATAAAGCTGAACAGCTTCTTTCTTTGTTCCTTTACTTCTAGCCTTATTAATGAGACTTTTTTTAATCCTTTTTGTTTGGTTGTTTTCAGAGTGCTGCAGCATCCAAACATCCTCCAGTGCCTCGGACAGTGCGTTGAGGCCATTCCCTTCCTGCTTGTGTTTGAGTATTGTGAAATGGTGAGTGAAGATGTGCTTTCTGGTTATAATAAATAAATTAGCTAATAAAGAAGAAAAGCAACTAAACGAGATAAAATCCAGATAAATACGTATATTTGAATTGAATTAGTTTTTTTTTTTGACATTTGTCTTTAGATTTTTAAGTGTGATTACTTTTGTCCATTGCTTCATTATATTTAAAAAAAAAAAAAAAATGAATTAACTGATCATTTTGAAGCGTTTTCTCCAGTCAGCCAAGCTTGAATAATAATAAAGAGTGTTCAAATTCTCAGAAGTGACTGCTGTTTTGGACCATGTAGATTAAAGGCTTAACATATTAATCCCAAATTGGACCTCCCACCTACTGTACACACTGATTTCACTCATTGGTCCTCATGGTCATTTGCTCATGTCTTTCACTGAGTGCACAACACAGCCTGAACAAACTTCCCTCTCCAATCCCCTCCTTCAGCCAGTTACATAGTTACAGTAAGCCCTGGACTTCTCACATTCCCACCTCACCCAGTAAAGCAACAGGCTCCATTTACACTCCTCTGGTGTCAGCTCTACCAGTTGCTGTGTTTGTGCATTTTTATGGCCGACCCTTTATGGTCGTTGGCAGCTGTTGAATGAATTCTTAAGAAAATGAAGCTGTAGCTAAAGAAACGTGCAGCAATGGTTACAAAACCCGTATATTTCAGTTTTTTTTTGTAAAAGCTACATTTTGGCTGTGTTTTTTTGGGGGAAATCAACATCCCATTTGTCTGCTATATTGTCAGTGTTTGTTGGGTTGCTTACTGGCTGTGTAGTCCGCTAAATTAATATAATCAAATGTCGTTTTTTTTCTGTTCTCATTTCTCCAAACTGTTTAACGACTTAAGCTGAGTCCAGTTGAATTTGGCCAGGGGTTGCGTCATCTTATTTGGGCTGGGGTATTGTCAGCTGCCCACACTTGGCAGAAGTTCTGGCATTGTGGTCTTTCTCAGCCAACTCCAGTAATCCCTCTGACAGCACATGGAAATAAGTCAAGGTGAATAACTTGCCACAAGTCATTAGGGAGAGTAGGAGTAGGTCCTGTATGTTGAGGGTGATAATGTGTGAGGGTAGCACAACTGAGTGATGTGCATAGTCGTTACCCCTCGCTGGATAAAGATTTTTGAGTCCTTCGAGACGGAGCTGAACTTGCACCCTGCATATTTTCTTTCTTTAAATTAATTCAGCTAGCACCCTAACATGAAAGAGCTGAAGTTCTTTGTTATTGTTTAAGGTAAATTTGTCTTCTCACTACTTAAGGCTGCATCAGTCATCATCTAGAAGTCCAAACATGAAATTTGACCCTACAGCTGCGCTGTGAACAAGCTGAATCCTGAAAAACCAATCAAGTGTGATGCTTCCTCTGTCAAGCTGCAGATTGATGTCGAGTTTTTTTTTCTGTTCTGCATCAACCATGCTGGGTAACCCAAACTCAAAGCATTTGGACATCAAAATACATCAAGCAACTTTTGCTGCGGGCTCTAAACTACCATATGATGTCAATTGAGTGACGGTATTTAAGTGTGTGGCCAGGAGTCGGGATGTTTGACAAAAATGCCTCCGTGTTTCATGCCATGAGGCAAGCAGCACTCGAGTTTGGCTTTTAAAAGTTGTCAACAGTTTATCATTATCAATAATAAATGTTAAAAGTTAGGCTGTCTTCTGTAATCAAAGAAGCCAGGGGAACAATATGCAAAACAAAAAGATTAGAAAAGAAAAGAAGCAAACACGTCCAAGAGAGCAGAGGCTGTAAACAATGTTTTACAACTTAAAAAGAGGCAATAATTATCAAGTTAACTCTTCAATGCCATTTAAAAGCAATTAGTACAGTCAAAAGAAATATGATTACTAAAACAGCTGTTTCTGTGTATTCCTTTGAGGTCCTTACCTTACAAAATGCTTCCAGCATGTTCTATACCAGGCTGAGGTTTGAAGATCACGAGGGTTAAAAAAGAAATATGATTACTGCCTCTCTCTTATCAGCTGGTAATTTTACTCTTACTCTTTAGCAGCCTGAATACCATGCAGAAATTTCTCAACATCTTTTAAGATGCAGTTTCTTTTCAAACATCTTCCTACATCTTTGTGCTTCTACATACTTTATTTCTAAGCAATTTTGAGGCAGTTTTTTTACTCTGCAACTCCCACACCAAAGAATGTTATTTGCAGAACCTCATACTGCTTGGGCTTATAAATTTTAAATAGATTTTTCAGTTTCTGACTAGCTGAAATCCACTAACTGCTGATTTATCAGCAAATCTCTAATTGTTCTTTATCTTGGGGTATTACTAAATTAGTTACCACTTCAAAACTGACCTTCTGATAGATGATTGTTTAAATTTCCTGGTAGCTCTCAGTGACTTATTAACTTAGGTAGATGCTGAAAATAGGCTTACAATAGTTTCTAGAATGCCTTTAAGTCTCCAAAATAGCATCCTATTAGCCTCAGAAAATACCTGGAATTCATTTTTATTTTCATGTTTGTAACTTGGTACTGTAGCAGCTAAGCTAAACTTGAACTTAGTACATTTTTGTACATTTATTGTTTTGATAATAGCATATTTCCTGGAACACAAACTTTATAACCTGCTCCTAAAGATTCACAAATAAAGGTAGACAAACAATTACGTTTACATACTTTGAATGCAGCTTTAGAGTTAAGACTTTCTACGAAAGCCCTGCTGGGTCTTCTGTGTCTACAGTGCCAAGGTGTACATACAATTTTTCACATTTGTCATGTAATAATTCAATGTGTTTTATTAGAGTTATGTGTCAGACCAACGAAGAGAAGTGTTTAATTGTGCAGTAAACTAAAATAATATATTGAACTGAGCTAATATAACTGATTTTAAAGGAACTTGCAAAGAGACGGCTTGTGGCAAAAGAAACTCCTCATAAACATTAGCATGTAAACCCCAAAAGAAGAGATATTTGCATGTTTAGCTAATTTAAGGGAATTTTTCTTATACCGACTGTTTTGCACATTTTAGCAGGACTTTCCAAAGGAATTGTTAAGGAGTTTACACAATAACACATTGACAATTTGGCAGTCACTTTCTGTTATACTTTCATGAATGACAGACACAGATGTGTTATGAAGCCGGGGCTGAGCTCTTGTTGAAAGTCAAATTTACTGACTCTTTGGCATACCGCCCAGAGGTTAACTATTTGTTCCCAGTGCACCTCATGATTGACGTGTCACTGCTCTGTTGTCACGCCGCTCCGACAAACTGCAGGGTTAATTTTCTAAATGGTTTCTTTATCATTTTTAATGTGAATATTTCTAGTTTATTTTATTGATGGTGAATAATTGTCCAGAAGAAATGAGTACACAGTAATTTCTTGATCTGACCGAGACACTCTTATTTATAAATCTGTGACACAGGCCTGAGAAGCATTGAATTGTGTTACCCTTATTTGGCTGTCTCACATTGGGCTGTGAGAAGTGCTGAAAAGACAAGAATGGGGGGAGTGTGCTGCCCCTTTGTGGCAACGTCTGCACACTGCATTTTATTGGCATCTCTTGCTTTGCTTTTTTTAATCATTTACAGAATATTTCTCTTTCTGGTCAGTTGGTTGTTTGCTTTGAATGGGTTAACTGCTCTTTGTGTGTGTCTTTGCTTGTTACTGCAGGGGGATTTGCGAAGCTATCTATCTCAGCAGGATTGGACGTTCAGAAACGCTGAGTTGCTGCAGCTGCAGAGGATGGCCTGCGAAATTGCTGCTGGTGTCACTCACCTTCACAAACACAACTTCCTGCACAGGTAGCACTTCAGAACTGCTACACTTAATTAAGCGCACACAGTTTTGATCCACTAAGCTAAGCAATGTGTTTTTTGTGCAGCCACTGTTTAGGGTATTGCTTACTTTGTCAGTGACAGCAGCTGTGTAAGCATTGTTTTGTAGCTTTTAAAGATTGTGATTATTTACGTTTATTTTGAGAGCTTATAAAAAGAACACAATTTAAATATATTAATATTTACCTAATCAGTAAGTTTTACTACTTTGATTTCTAAAATAATTCATTTTACAAGGTATTTAAAGTGTCATGTGGTAAGTACACAGTCATAAAAGTTGCTGGAAAATGATTATGAAGATGTAGACCAACAGTCAGTTTTACTCGCATGCTGTCTGTCCAACCAGTCTCAGGAGTACCGGTGTTCTCCAAAAAAGGTTTGTACAGCGGAGCGGCTGCGTTTCCTTTTCATTTTTACCACAGCCAGCACTGGTTGGGTGCCTTCCCACCACCCCTGCCAGCAGGGGTGCAGGGAGACGTTAAGAACTCGGGGATCGTGGGGTGGGGTGGGGCTAACATACGATGCTCAGCTCATCAACTCCATTTTGCATGCTCAGAATAAGCTTTAAGGGTTCCAATTACACAGCTCCAATGCATTGCCACAGTGTCAGCTGTCCGCTGCCAGAGGGATATGATGATTCTGCTCTTTGCATGTAAAGGGATATTCTCATATTGGGTGTTGTGGTTTAATCCTTGTTACAACTCACAGAGAGGTCTACACGATTTCCTCAGTGTTGACTCGTTTCATTTTCACTAGTGAAAATGGTTCTTTGACAGGTTCAACTCAAAACGTTTAAAAAAAACATTAACTCATTATGCGAACTAAAAAAGGACACAGTGTACAGTTTGATGAAACTGTATATAAGAGGGTAGCGCTTGGTGCAGCAACACAGACACAAAACCCCTCGGGACAAGTGGTGTGTGGGCCGATGTCCCAGGCTGAAATCTCAGCTTTGCTATGCAAGGATAAGAATGGAGACGCAAAAGAGCAAAACTCAATCAGCAGCTTGTCGCTTTAATAAATTCCTTTTTGGAAACTTTAAAATGTTTCATTTTTTAAGTGTACATTTCTGTGGGATCTCTTATAAATCAATAGATTTTTTTTTTTCTCTTTGGCAATGTACATAAACTTCAATAGGACTAATATTCTTAAATGTAT
>CAEGAE010067812.1:0-68029 GCA_903067095.1 Girardinus metallicus | reverse complement strand
AACTTCCCCGGCTGGGGAGGTTTGCTGTGAGTTTTCAGAAGACAAAACCCTTGAAGAGACCGCTGTAGCAGGGATTCTTCCAGTCTGATGCATATTGTAGTTAAATCCAGGTGGCGACTTTTATTTTGGCCAGGCAGTGTATTAATGTAAGAGAAAATGTTAAATAATGTACATTAAAGACAATAAAAACTATCGCAATTACATTTTTTTATTTATTGATCTATTTGAGATTAGAGAGGATAGAAAAGTTTGCCTGCATGTTTACGCTGCTTGATAAAAATTCTTCCTAAATTCACGCTGGGGATCATTCTTCTCAGGGGGGTGTTTTGTGATGATCTGGTTTCAGACAGACAAGCTCATTTGCATATAGAAAATGTATTATTTTACCATGACCCTGTGTTGCTTACAGCTGATTTAAATTGATTTCCCCCCTCAGCCCTCTGAAGTCTCAGCTGCGCGTGGTTCTCGGTCAGCACCACTTCAACATCACCGGTCCCAACACTCGGACGTTTGACGTGGAGGACTACATCTTCCATAAAGACTTCTCCATTTTTAATCCGACGGTACACGACATCGGTAAGCAGCCTTGCATTATTGGTGACCTGGAAAAGTGCCTCTTTCTTCCATCCAATAATCAAGTAAAATGTAAGAAATAAACTAATTTTTGGAGCTTGAATCACCACAGCACAGTCCAACAAATAGCTTGTAAAACGGTCTCCCCATGCTCGGCATTAAGGGCCAACTTCTTTTTATTTTTTAAGGTCTGCTTGTGTGCCGCCCCTCTTCATAACCCCTGAGCGACTGCCCGTTGTCCCATATCAAAAACTGCCTTTGTCAGCAAGGATTCAATTACAAATGTCCCAGTGAGTCACTCTAGTTTGAACAAACGCCGTCCTTGTTTAGAAACACTCGAATGAGTTAAGACCCCTGCTCTGTGTTTGGAGCCGTGCGTCACTCAGCAGCTGCGCTCTTTACTGCCGGGCGTTGCCCCCGGAGTCTTCAAGTCTCCCACTTTCTTCAACTTTCTAACCCATTTCGTAAGCTCATGTTTGTGGTTTTTTTTTTTCTCTTACTCTCAGTTCTAATCGAGCTGAAAAAGCAGGACGGGCGGTGTGTGAGGAAAACCCCGTTCATCAGGCCCATCTGCCTCCCAGAAAAGAGCATGAAGTTTCCTGCAGGCTACTGCTGCGCGATCAGCGGCTGGGGACGCATGCGTGAAAGTGAGTCGAATCGGCACTAAAGAGGAGTTTGTTAACTCCCCAATCCCATAGAAGAAGACGTTTTTTTTTTTTTTTATCTTCTACATAATTAATGAACTATTTGTGGTTTCAACTTTACAGAGGCAAATGGTTACTCTAGTCTGCAGGAGGCAGGAGTCAGGCTGGTTTCTCATGACGTCTGCAAGCGGCCACAAGTGTACGGGAACCACGTCACCGACGACATGATCTGCGCGGGGCTCAGTGGATGCGTGGACGCGTGCCAGGTAGGCAGCGCATTTAGACGAGCGGAGAATGATTAGGAGGGTTACAGCCTCCACTCTGTATCGAGCCTGCAGGAATTGCTAGGCACATAGTGAGGAAAAACTGAAAGTTTGTAGTAAATGGTTACAGTCTGATCAAAAGTATTCATGCCACTTTTTTCACATTTTGTCACATTGCAAAATTTGCTTGAATCTGACTATTCAAGCTAATGTGTAGTGTAATTTGCAGGGATTTTTTTTCAGAGATCAACATAAATGACTGAATACTTTTGAATTGCGAGGAATTTAGAAAGGGTTTCCAAAACTTTTTGCAAATAAAATCTGAAAAAACAATGTGGTGAACATTTCTATTTAGCCCCACCTAAATAAAAATCAGCGTAAGTTGCCTTAATAAATTCACTGTGTTTTGATTCACTCAGATTATTTTTGCCACATGTTCTCAGTGTGATTCAGATCTGGACTTCATTCATGCTCATATATGTCTTTGAGCTAAAACATTGTCATCTGACTCTTTGGTACAGGTGACAAAATCAACAACTTAAAATAGAGTTGCACAATTTTCAAGGAATATTTCACAGCAACACTATGTGGAAAGTTTTAGGCCATCACGGTGTACACGCTACATTAACTTTAGCATTTCAGGCAATGAAGATGTTCATCAGATGTGGGCAGCAACGCCAGTTAAAGGTCATTTAACAGGCCAGATTTATGTGACCAATATGTGGCGTATAAATGCATCACACTAAAAATCTAACATTCCATCAAATAGTTCATCCAAGCAGTTCTGTGCAATCTCAATATTGCACACACTAAAATGCGATGATGGCTGTAATTCCATATTTTGTGCAGATTAAGGCCGAGAGCACCTCCAGGGCATCATTTTGTATAATTTTTTTTTTAATAAAAACTAAAAGTATTGTTTTTTAAGTGCCTAATAAAGAGGCAACACAATAAACAGGCAATATGGTCTAACACTGTGAAGAAAAAAAAACATTTGCATTCATTTTATCTTGTTTCGGGAGAATTTAAGTGAAACATTTTATATGTGTGATTTTCTTCGTTGAATTATTAAATTCAGGGGAAACGGATAAAAACTGACTTCCATTCCCCTTGGATACAGGAAGTGATGCTTAATCATGATGTATTTTGGGAAATATAAACTCCAGGCTTGACGTCCTGCTTCGGTTTTAGTTAAAAACTACTGCTTTCTAATTGAACGTAGCAGCACATGAGATGTCAGCGGGGATTATTTGGACAGAAGTGGAAGTTTTTGAGGCTCTCACAGATTTACAGGCGTCTTCACCGGCACACCAGCCACTTGAAGCATTTAAACTCCATCCACTCACAGCGAACGTCCGAGCGGACTGTTTATACCTCACTGACGGAGAGCAATTTTTAGTGATGCATCGGGTTTCAAGTGTGTGACTCAGTTGTTTGCATGTGAGAGCTTTGATCTGTGCATGTATGTTTACACGCGTGAGCTATGTCTACTTATGTGCTTCCTCAGGGCGACTCTGGAGGCCCGCTGGCTTGTGCGAAGGGTGATGTCAGTTTCCTGTACGGGATCATCAGCTGGGGC
The DNA here is from genome assembly GCA_903067095.1 of Girardinus metallicus. Taxonomy (NCBI): domain Eukaryota; kingdom Metazoa; phylum Chordata; class Actinopteri; order Cyprinodontiformes; family Poeciliidae; genus Girardinus; species Girardinus metallicus. Next base: position 64,970 of record CAEGAE010067812.1, on the reverse strand, counting down.
GAGGGCTGCGACCAGCCGGGAAAACCTGGAGTTTACACCAGAGTGGTCAATTATCTCGACTGGATCCATTCCATGATTAAACGGAAAAACGGGAAAACATGACAGTGTGTCACCCGGACTATCAGCTCGATATTTTACTTGTATGTTTTTACATTATTTTTGGAAGTAAAGAGAAAATATATATATTTTTTAACTGTGAAATATGTTATGACTGAATATGTTTTAAATTACTTGACAGACCGTGAGTCTTTAAGACCAATAAAAAGGTTCTTTAAACAAAACAATTACATCGAAACGTGTTTTTATCCGCACAACAACGATCAAAATCTTCTGCTTTTCTGATTATTTTAAAAGCTGAAGTTGAATTTGCTCCCATTTTTTGTTGAACCTATGAAAACATTTTGATTAACTTAAAATTTAAGAATCCTCGAAGAAACCATCAACAGGAGGTTAAAGTCATGTTTTAAAAAAAAAAACAAAAAAAAAAAAACGGGATTTAAACTCATCCCAATGGAATTGCGATGGACAGATAGGTTTAAGTCCAAAAAACCCAAAACACAAACTTGGGTAAATAATAGAAAATGACAATATTGACAATATTTGACCTCATAAAAGAGGTCAAAGTAACTGACCTCTTTTACTCAAACTGACAAGAAGAACAAAAACAAATGGATTTACAAATAAGACAGATGGGAAACTTAAATACTGGCTGATCAGCCCACACAAACACAAAAAGGGGAGAACACACACAAACTGAACTGAACCAATAGCATAAGAAAATCCCATTTCTCCTCCTACGTTTTGGTATGAACCAATCTGCAAGTCTTCATGTCCTTGCTCCGCCCCTTTTCCACCTCTTCGTTTCCTCCTGGAGCAGATGGCACAGAGGTAACAAGAAAACGAGATTAAAGTCAAACACATAGCAGTGTGTGACAGATCAGGGAAGAAGTTGTGGAGAAGATAATGTTGGGTTAGGTTAAAAAACTATATTCCAGTATATAAATATCTTCTACAGCAGCCATGGTGCTCCATATGAGCATTTTAAGCAAGGAGAGCATCACTCAGAAAAACTGCAAGAAAATCTGGAAAATCTGCAAGAGCTGCAGAGGAAGACAGCTAAAAACAGGACAGCTATTATTCATGCACTTCATAAATCCGGGTTTTATGGAAGAGGAGAAATTAATTGCAATTCATGATTTAAACTTTATGGCTACATTCAACCTGCAGGTCTTTGACATTATATTTAGACTCCACTGTGGAACAGTCTGTGGCCCTGAAAAAACCAACAGAAGAAGACATGACATCTCGTCACCACAGAACCCACTGGTGGGTCCTGCATGGAGGGCTCCTCCTCTGCAGGCTCCAAGCCAATTAAAATTCTTGAAATTGTCTGAAATCTTAGGGAGAGAAGAATGCAGTGCAGTCCTCGCAAACAAGCTAGTCAAGTCCCCTCTGACTGGACAAGGTAGGAAACATGTGCAGGTGGTTTCCAGGTGACATCTTGGTTTTCCTAATAAACCCATCACCTCTCACAACATCAGTGTCTCTTCCCCAATCCTGTTCCTGGAACCGGTCCACCAACAACCTTGGAACATGAAGAAGACCTCGTTCAGAAGAGAACCTCAGCGACTTGAGGCTTGCTCTGAGCTTCTCCTTTCAGCAGGACAAACATCCAAAACAGGACAGAGTTAGTCACTAATGTTGTCTTGACTGTCACTAAAAGTACAAATAAAATACGTGATTGCATTCGGACAACATTTTAATGTGAATGGGAATGAAAGCACTCAGCTATTTATGAATTATGTGGAAGCTTGTCTCCATGAGTGCCCCCAGCAGCAGCAGCAGCAGCAGCAGCAGCAGCAGCAGGTGGCTCAGCCCAGTCCAGGTGGCAGCCAGGAGTTTAACACCGGCTGCTGGAGCCCTGAAGGGCGGACGGACAGACTCCAGGCCCCGGTCATGGCATTTCTCCCCCCGCCTCCCCTCCTCTACGTGCCCTCCTCGCTGTGGGTGGAGGGGTGGGGGCATAGCGAACAGCGCAGCTATTTTGAAAGTGACCCCTCATTCAGGCAGCGACTCTGCAGCTGTCAGGAACCATGACTGAAGATGACGGATTCTGTTGTCGTGGAGGGATACGCCAGACTCAGAGATGGGAAAAAGGTGCTCAGTTTTTTTTTCTTTATTCGCTCCAGGGAGAAAAATCTCAATAACTTCCGCAAACACACTTGTGTAAAACTTGTTGTTTTTCTTTTACAGTGGAGGAGTAGGTGGCTCGTGTTTCGTAAGCCGTCGCCAGTAGCAGGTAAGAAACCACTGATGTGTTTACTGCGCGCTTTGGAGCGCTTTTCACATCTGTGCGCAAGTTTATTAGCGCCACTTTGGAGAAAAATAGTAATTTGGCCTTTAGGCGTAGTTTACGGACATGTGTAGTTTTTTTTTTTTTTTTAAACGTTAATAGCTTGAGCCTGTAAGTTTTGATAATGTCACATCTTTATAATATTTGTCATGCAGGAAACATAAAACACGTGAGCTAGACGGCGGTGGAAGGATGATGGTTTGGCGTATAAAAGTTAAAATCAAATCGATCTGTTTGTATTAATCAAACACAACAAATGTCAATTTATTGTCAAAATTACAGCAGGAGGGGTTCTCAGATTTGACTATACTTCAATATATCTGTTTACCTTAAAGTGCCTCAAGGTGAAATTTGTTGTGAATTTGTGTTAAACTGAATTATGCTAATTTAGCTGAAATTGTGGTCTGTGTTTTTTTTGTTTTGTTTTGTTTTTAAAGCTTCCCTTTAAAAAAAAAGGGAAATGTGCTCATTTTGCTTTTTTGAGTTAGAAAAATAAACAGGGATCTTTATAGTCTCACAGTTATGATATAAATTTGACTTGGAGCCAGAAGGTCCCGGTTAAAATCCTGGTCTGGGGATATTTCTGCACAGTTTGAATGTTCTTCCCGTCCATGGTTGGGTTCTGTCCAGGTACAGGTTATTTGGTTTCCCTAAATTGTTCTTGCAGGTTTATTGGTTACCTAAAATCCTGCAAGAATAAGTGGATATAGACAAAGCATTGATGGAAAAATTCAAAAGCACAGTCCAAAAAAATCTAATAATAGATATGTGATTGACATGTGAAACTTGTCAACATTTTTAAACAATTTCTCAACATTCCACACTGTAGGACTGTTGCTGCATTACTGCTCAGCTCAATGCTTAATACAATGTACATTTACCTGACTTTTAAACTTTTAAAATGTAACATGGTCTGTAATGAAACAAAGTAGTTTAATTTGATTCCTGTGCAGATTAAAGCTCTCTGGGTGTCATGTGGGACGTTTTGTGTTTTGTGTGTGGTGGGTGTGTGTGGGGGGGTGGGTGGGGGTGTGTGTGAGAGTGTGGAGGGTATGCAGAGCTGCACAGCTTAACATACCGCACAGGTTGAGTGGTGCTCCTCCTCAGATCTTTGATGTCAGTGTTGTTACAGCTGTCTGCACTAATGCCTTGTCTTTCTAAGTGTGTGTTAGTGCGTGTGTGTGTGTACGCGAAGGACAGCAAAATGCAGACACACTGCTGTTTTGTCAGTTGACACTGAGTTGTTCTTGAAAGGTTTCAACAGACTGGAGGACACACCAGCGGCTACTGTCGGTCAGAATATGGAGTCAAAGTAGAAATAAAAATATATGTTGTGTTTCAGGAAAGAAAACTTCTTGAATTATAAATACTTCTCAACAATTATTTGATAAAAATGCCATCAGTATGTGAAAAACAAGTCTGCTCTTTCTGTCTCCATAAGTGTTGTGTTTGCTGCTCAAATCAAATCCAATAACCAAGCATCAGAAATGGTCAGCGCCTCTAAAACAGGGAAATATGTCATATTTGTAATAAGAGATTCTTTCTCTCATCATTTTAGTATTTAAGGAATATGAATGTGAATATATACGATAATTTTACCTGAAAACAAGAAAAGCTTTGTCTGTTTTAATGTCAAACATTATTGCTGGTGCATGTAAATCTTGTTTCAACTGTATTTAACTAAAACAAGTCATTTAGACGTGTGTACCTCTAACCTCCAGTATTTTTTTTTTACCTCATCCTGTGTCTCTCCACACCAGATTGCCTCGTTTTGGTGGTTTTGAAAGACAAATCAGACAAACTCCAGAGCAACAAAGAGAGGGCGAGCATCACGTTGGAGGAGATCTGTGGCCTGGAACCTGGACAGTGGTATGAAGGCGTGGCTTTTACTCTGACCATAATCTGCCTGAACCAGGTCGCGCTGCTGGGCTTCGACAGCAGGGAGGCCCTGCAGGCGTGGGAGCTCCGCCTGCGCTACGGCCTTGGAGAGGGTGAGGACGAACGGACTCCAGAACATTTCATCGGTCATTCTCTGTAATGAAATCACAGAACTTTGGCAGCTTCAGTTTCAGACTGACAATCAAGGAAACTTATACATTTGTAAGCATGCTATCTGATTTGAACTAATAAGAATTTTCCCGTCTGATACTGAATTATTTTTTTTTCGTAACTGCTAGAACAAAACATAAGAATGAAGGAGAAAATGCAGGAGCATCCCCATGTAATCTTCAGCACGTCTCCCTCATGTTTGTCTGATTTTAATTCATTTAAAATAACCACGTCAGAGGATCTGATGTTTGGTTTTGTAGTTATAAACCGAATATGGTGGCAGTTCTTATATTTTATTCGTTTGACATATTTGAATAAAACTTTACAATTTTTTGGTGTCGGTCCTGCTGACCCGCCGCTCAGACATATTCATAGGGAAATTGTCAGATTCTGATCTCTGTCTCTCTGATTGGTGAGTTTCTACTCATTTTAACGTTGCAGTTCAGACTTTAGAAATATAAAAAAAACTTAAATAAGAACTAGGGGTGTAATGATGCACAAAAATCACTTCTGTTTTAAAGTCTCCTTAAAACTTGGCTCACTTCAATCAAAAGAAATAAATAAAAAGTGGCAACTTGCTGAAGATTTGGTTGTTTAGTTTTTTAATTAATGAAGGAAGAGCAGTTACAGACACTGACCGTTTTCTGCAGTATTTTTAGAATCAGCTTGGCATTTTTCAGGCGAGTAATTCAGCTACGTGCAGAGGGTGCTATGCAATGAAAATATGTTTTAAATACTTTGTCAAATTAAGCAACTTATTTGGTTTCTTCTGAGTTTATTTTGTAGGGGACCTACATGAAGCTAAATTGATGTTGGGCTCATGTTGGCATATTTGTTTAACTTCACAAATGATCACAAAGGCATATTTTAGAGGATTATAAAACTTGAAATTAGAATCAGATAATTGAACAACTGAACCAATATTGAGCAGAAATAATAACAATGAAGTCAGTTGTCTGTATTTAATTGAGTACCTCATAAAATTGTTTCACTAGTGAACAGTCACTTAAAAGTGTCTGAAAACACATTTAAGACACCATACAGTCTTCTGATTAAACTTAATATCAAATAATAACAATAAACTAAATGCAGTACAAGTGAATGTACTGCATTCACTTGTACTGCATTCACTTGTACAAGATACAAGTCACTATGGTGACTTGTATCTTGAAATTCTTGTATTCAGACCATATATTATAGAACTTATGACAACTTCTCTTTGTACAATGAGCATTTCTGGCATTGCAGTGAGACTCACTGTGTAACCCTGTGGAGCTATTATATAACCTACATAGAGACTAATAATAGCATTGAACTGTTCATCAGTTGGCAGCTGAATTGTAAATATGTCTCTGATGACAGTCCTGTTGGAAACAACTTTGCAAACGATGCCAGAGAGAAATTACGTCACAGTTGTTCCTCCGAGTTTTGGTGTTTGTCAGATTACGATTGTTGCTTATTTTAAGTAGGTAAACTTCATTTCGACATCAACTTTCAAATCTAACAATGCGGCTTACAGTAAGAATGGGCTTAAAATTAGTTGAAATGAAACATAAACGAGAACAGAGTCGATAAGCCGGCAGACATCTGACGTTATAGAAACGTAAACTAGTTTAAACGACTCTGGAGGATTTATCCCCTCTTGTTTCAGAGCCCATGACCGCAACAGGGCTCTAAAAGTGAAGACTTAAGATTTTAAAATTCATTTAAAAAGATTTAAAAACTGGAGAACAGCTTTAATATATTTGATAAACCAACTACATCCAAAAGTACTTTGATCAACAGGGTCAAAGGTGGATGCAAGGTCCAGGAGAACCCAAAATATAACTTCAAGTAAAGCAATTTTTGTGGAGTGTCGTTTATAAATGCCAGGCTAAAATTTGTTAAACAGCTCCCGTTTCTCCAAAAAAGGAAAAAAAAAGGAAACGAGCTGTTCTGTCACTACCTTTTCAAAAGCCTCTGACATAAAAAGAATCTTGGAGAAAGGCCTGTGATTTAATCATTTTTGAGCCGTGCAGCATCAAAATTGCATTTTTACCCCCAGTAATGGCTCAACAACAGCATGCTTGAAAGAGCTACACTTGTTAAAAGTGAAGTATTGTAAATTTCTGCAGAGCTTGTGGGTGTTTGTGGCCTTCTGCTTAATGCCACAGAGTGGAAATCATCCAAACCTGCACAGATGTCACCTGCCAGCAGCTACGCCACCGTGTTGGCCGAGGGCCAGCATGCCTGGTGCTTCTATTGCCTTGTGTGCCACTGTATAAATCTCTCTCAACCTGAGTGATGATGTGAAGCTGCTGGCCAACTCTGTCATTGTCACCAACGTTAATCTCATCTGTTTGTCTCGGGTTTCTTATTAATCCTGCATCAGTGGAAAGCTGCAGAGAGTTTGGGTTGGAGAAGCACAAGCTTGTTAATCAGAGTTTGCACTACTCCTTCACTCGGAAACGACTTTCTACCGTATTTTTCGGACTATAAGCCGCTACTTTTCCCCACGCTTTGAACCAGGCGGCTTATATACAGCCCGGTGCTGCTATTCTGTGGATTTTTCTTCAACCACCAGGGGGCTCTGTAGCAGGAAGTGAATCATTGGAAGTCAAAAATTGGAAATCAAAGAAGAAAGCGCTGATTTTCATTTAGAACTAGCACATGCTAGCAGCAGGCACGACGGAGAAATGTTTTCAAACTCATTCTCCCTCATCAAGGAAACAACACGAAGAAGTTTATGTGATGCAGCTTTTAAGTTGAAGGCTGTCGGCGGTACAGATTGATAGCCGCTGCACGTAAGCTCGGCGTGAACGAACCCATGGTTCGGCGTTGGAGACGCAGGACTGCGTCCTTAATAGCAGATTTATTCAGGACGGCCTCGTGGAAAACTGAGAGCGGCGGAGATACCAGCGGCTTATAGTTCGGTGCGGCTTATAATTCGGTGCGGCTTATAGTTCGGAAAATACGTCACTTTAGATTTTTTCCTCTGACTTTCTTGCGCACATTATTTACGTCCAGAGGTTGGACAGTCGATTAAAGTTTTGCATCGGTTGCTGCTCCGTCTAAGCTTCTCCGTCTGCTCAGTTCACAGATTCGGCGTTGGCGTTTTACCAGGGACCAAGCTGGAGAGCGGACCTGCCACTCTTCACCTGTGCAACAACCTTCTGGCTCTCGTCCGGAACTTTCCTCCCGTCATCATCGGCCACTGGAACCTGCCGGACCTGCGCAGATACGGACCGGTGCCGAATGGATTCGTGTTTGAAGGGGGAACAAGATGTGGATACTGTAAGTAGATTTAGTCATGATGCTCCAGCTGCATGACAAATCGCTTCTATCCGACTCGGCACTTAAAGAAGAAACCTTTGAGGCTACAATCAGGGGAGCTCTTTGATTTTGTTAATAATTCAAACTTTCTCTCGTTAACTCACTGATGAAAATGTGTCAAACATTTTTTTTTCCCCCCAAAGTTTCCTGTTGAAGTATTAGCTTCAAGTTGGGGATTTTTTTCTGCTATTAGTCGTGTGCAGTACAATTTATCCAGCGTTGAGAAATGATTGAAGCAACACAACAAAGCTTGTGCTCTGCTTTTTATGATTTGGTTATTAAAACCATGTGGATAAGGATATAAAATATAAAGTTTAATCAGATGTTTCTCAGTCCTTGTCAAATCTGAGTTCTCTGAACTTTAGTGTCAGGATGGAGGATTTGTGGCTTCAGACTTTTTTTTTTTTTTTCTTCTTGTCCATCTGGTCTCCCTCAGGCAGACACATTAACTAAGACAGCCTTCAGATGGATTTTATTGTTAACTAGAATTTTTAAAGAGTACATCCACAGATTTCTCCCCAAGAAGACATTTTTCAAGTGGTTGTTTTATAGCTTTTTGCTTGAGAAATCTACGTTGGTAACTTTTGTTTTCGTGTGCTATTTTTTGTTGTTTATTTTTTCTCTATGGTTTGAGCTTCAATTCAGAGTTCAGAAAGTATGTTACCTGTTAGTTAGATTTGATTTCTGTCATTTCTCTTTGATTACCACAGTATGATGTGCAGCTCGGTGTGTAGAAGTGCGAGCTCATTGCAGCGACTCCTCAATGTTTCAATTAACTGACATTCAGAACAACTTTAGCCCCATTGTTCCAAACATTGATTGTACTATTGTTTAATTGTTTAGGCATTTTAATATGTTAGAGCTTTCAGCCTGAATACAGGGAGCAAAAATGACCTCTTAGCCTGTGAAGAATCTTTGGGGAAAGTAAGAGTCCTCACTCCAAACCTTTATTTTAGAAACTACATATCTATTCAAAATATCTTTTTCTTGTTGAGAAATCAATTTTAATGTGCAAACCAGTGCCTTGTTCTCTAAATATGGAGAAAAATATTTCAAAGTGATTCAAAATGCATGATTACTTATATTTTAAATGTTCAATCTCCCTAAAAGAGACTAGAACGAACTCTAACCATGTTGTATGGTGAGGTTTGCCTGCAGCATGATGCTTTAGAGGTGCCAGGTTATGTATTGCACTGCAGTTCTTCATCCATGGTGCGTATGAGACTTCAGAGCCTCGGGCTCAACAAGCTCAGAAGGGAGATCGAGATGAGAGAGTCTTCGCTCAGCTGAAAAAGGACAGATGGATGGATGGATAAATCCAAACAAACCAAAAACAAAGATGTTTGGTTGTTGGCGAATTTAGCTCTGCAAAGCAATGAATTGCTTTGCAGTTAGGATTGGGAGTGAGGAAACATATGGCAACATCAACATCTTTCTTGTAGGAAGCAATCTAATGTAAGAGCATCAGTTCCTACATTTAAAAAAAAAAGTGAATATGATGAGAATGGTGAAACTTTCCAGCAACAGATCCACACACAGCATACAAAACCACCAGGCACTGCTTTTACTTTCACTTACAAAACAACAAGTACAATCTGGTAACGTAATCTCTGGGCACAGTTTATCCGCAGCAGCTCAGGGACGAGTGTAGCTGAAGCTTCTCCTTTTGGCAGCACACTAAGCTGTTGTCTTTGTCCTCTCTCAGGGCTGCTCCTTTGTGGGAAATATGAGCCGCTCTCCCAGAATCTCTCAAGGTTCTGCTCAGTGTTTTCTGCTAACAGTGGGTGTTTAGCTTATTGCTGCAATGACAGATGGATAATGAAAGCTGCAAAAGATTCAAGTTAATAATTTTTCACTTGCTCTCACGTTTTGTGTCAATGTACTATTAAATGCACATTTAGATCAGAGTAGTTTAATTTCTCAAATTACCATGAGCTTGAATTAATTCTCTCTAATCTTAAACAATAATGTTCAGCATTTTTACTGCCGTAAGCTAATATATTTTATCTTAATAGGTCAACACATTAATAAGCAACGAGAATAATCTTTGACTGCCTGGTTATTTTCCAAGCAGTGCAGGTGATTGATTTAAAATGGGTGAAATGAGAATTATCTTTATGAATAATTTGTCATATTGCATCTGGAAATGTACCGGAGACTTTTTTTCAGCTCTGTGAATTACATTTGCCTCAAACACGTCTTCAAGCTCACTTAATAATTTTGCTCTAAAATAATTTTCTTAGGTTTTATCAGAATTATTTAATTATGTTCAAGGGATTTATCCATGCCAGAAATTCACACAAGAACTCAAATACACTTTTCCAGCAAAGCAGATGCTTAAACACAGCTTTAAAAAAGAAAAATATAATGTCGGTGAACAATGTGCTAGATTAATAATTAGCGTTAAAGGTATACTCTGTGTATTCTGCAACTTGCTGCCTGCATCACTTTGGCACATTGTTAGACGCTTTGTGGTGTTTTTTTCTTTGAAATAGTGAAACTATTTTGTTTCGTCTCCACGTTTTCTCTGGGACAATTTCTATAAATCACATCGGCCTGCGCATAATGCAAAAACAGGGGTCACTTTAATGAAAATTTCCCGATCGATCAGTTTTGCTGCGAGAGTAGCTCAAAACCCTCACCGGGTCTCAGGTAATCAGAGGAAATGAAGTTATGTTGTAGAATCATTTCAATTAGGCCTAATGAGGTCTGAGGAGATGCTAGAGAAGATGGATAATATAATTTAAGAAATGAATACATCATATATTGGACTGGATAGTTTGATTTGAACTAATATGGTTCTGAGAGCTTTTAGGACCTCATCTAGGACCTCTAAACTGTGACTGTAGATCTTAATAGTGCTGAGCAGAACTTCCATTTCGATTCTCTAAAGCACGTCTAGAGCCTCTGAATACAGCAGCATTGTTAGACGCTTTGAGAGACATATACTGGTTTAATCTTTTACCAGTTCACTAGCTTTGCTTGCTAAATGATAAATGGACTAGACTCAAAGTGCTTTTAAACTCCCAGTTACATTTTTCCTTAGCAGCTTCGGGTTCAGTCTCTTGTCCAAGAACACTTCACCCTGCAGCAGAGGGAATGCTGGGGTCATGCTCACTACCTCACATTTCTTTAGTAAGGACTTGGCAAAACTCATGTTAAATTTTGTATTTATATAACAATCTTGTCATTCTGAATTCAGAAATAAAAATAAAATCGCTATGAATCTCTTTAATCCTATTGTACATGAGAAGAGAATGATACACATGCAAACTTGCCAAGACATGGATCTGCGTTTAAACTGGCCCACTGAGCAAGGAGAGCTTTAATCAGACAAGATGCCCAACTCTGAAGGATAGACAGAGTCCCTCCAGATGGACAGCAACCCTAAACATTCAGCCAGAACTACAACAGAATGGTTTAGAAGGATATTCATAGGTTGAAATGGGCAAATGAAAGCCGTCATCTTCGTAAATCCAATTGAAATTCTGTTACAGGACTTCATGATTTATGTAGAGAGATGCTCTCCGTCAAATCTGATTGAGGTTTACAGATAAAAGAGTGGACAAAAAGAAAAAAAAACGCTGATGTTGACCTACACCAACGGGTGAACCTCAGCAGGCTGAAAGCAAAGGCACGGCACACTTTTCAGACTTTTAAGAAACCTAAGAACCTTGTACTTTCCTGCTGTTAACAGAAACTCTCGGCTCTTGACTGCCTGTGAAGATCCAGGCAAGCTCACACCTCCTACCTCCTGAACCAGTTTAATAAGTTCTGCTGCTTTTTATATACTTGTTGAAGCAGAGACCAGAAGGGTCCACTTTAGTTTTTGTTTTGTTTGTTTTTACTCTGAATAGCACGAGCCAGATAAACTCTGCCACCTGTGCTTTGTGGTTATTTTGCACTCTAGCTTTTGGCAGTGCACCTGATGTTCTCTGTCTGCTAATAAAAGTTCGACTTGTGGGTGTACAGTCGCAGGTTTCAAGTTTCATAAATAGCTAGTTCACTTGTCTGGACGAGACATATCTTGATTAGATAACATAACAGCGAGCGGCCTGCAGATTCTCAGTATCAGCCGGTGCAGACATCCGAGCAGACTCCACTGCTGACCTTTGACCTGGGTGGCATTGGAAATACGATTTACAAGGGTGGTCTTGAGGATTGGAGCGACCCTTTTTATTGTTTGTGTCTTGAAGTGGACTGACAGCTGTACAGTCAGAGATGTCGGAGACCTTTGACCTTACGATGGTTTTTGTTGTCTTTGAGGTTCCGAGCGGAAAGACGGGCGTTTTAGTCTCATTCTACTGCATTGGTCTGATGTTAAATTTAACAGTGACGTGCTGAGCGTAAGGATTGTCACCTCAGAGCTTTTAGTGGCAAGTTAGCAGTGAAACCTATGTCAGCTATGAGGTTTATTACTCGTCTTTAGACCATCTGTGTGTGTGAAATGGACTCATTAACTGGAGTCACGGTGTATGATTTGCCTCTGGATTATTTGGAAAGCATAAGCTATTAATTTAAAAAAAATTAATAGCTTATGCTTTTAATTCAACATTTAGTAGTGTCTCATCAAGGCCTTAGCTGAAATTTGGGAAGGATTTTAATAACTTTAGACCCTGATAAGGACCACATTACTTTTCCTGTTGAAATGCTACAGATGGCAATGGGTGTGTTTTTGTTTTTATCTGATGCAAGAAGTCCTCTTGTTATAGAATAGCATAGAGCAGGACCTAAAGTGCAGAGGAGGCGGGAGGTTAAAAAGATAAACTATTTACTTTAACAAAATCTAAAACTGAAAACTCATGAAAATCAAAAGTCAGGAAGAATAACGAGGACCAGAGGAGATGCAGGAGGAAACGGTAGGATCTGACACTGAACTAACACTGAAATATATTTAACCTGGAGAGGTGATTACTGAACAAGGAATCTGGTTAGAAACTGGGTGCCGCTGTGATGAAAGCAAGTAACTGCAGTAGATCTCAGGGGATGAGAGAAATGTTTGACAGAATGAACGGGGAACACGGGAAACAATTACAGAAATGTGAACAAACCAGAGACTCAGCCCAACGTCGGACATGATCAGGATTCAAACAAAACTGAAGACCAGAGAACACAGAAGAAACAAGTATAGTAAGGACAGTTTTTCCACTAAAGATTGCCACTAAGAGCTGAAAACACATTTGAAAAACAAAAGTTAAGGACAAGGAATCTTAAAACTGAAGAAATGACTGAAGTCCTGAAGATCGTCACACTTGCTACGTTTGACTTCACCGACTTTTAGGTTATGGTGGACATTTTACCAACCGTATGGTCTTTAAAATTTTGCCCATAAGTCTTACTGTATTTAAAGCAGAACCTCATGAAGATATTAGCTTGGCTTATTAGCCAATTGGTATTATTAAAAAAACAAAAAAAAAGCAACTTTAGACTGATGAAGTCCACTTTCTACAGGGGCTGGTGTTTTTCTTCTTGCGTCTGCGGAGGGCGAGCAGATCAGCTTTCTGTTCGACTGCATCGTTAGAGGCATCTGCCCCAGCAGAGGTCCGTTCGGACTGCGGCCCGTTTTGCCAGGTAGGTACTGCAAAACGTTTTCCCTCCTAAGCTCAAAAAGACACGAGAAAGAAAGCGTCAATAAATAACACGGGGAGTTTTTAGATTCCAGAACAAGAGTATAAAAAAGAGGCAACGTTTCACGCAAAGATCAATCCGAGCTGCCGTGTTGCTCACCGGGAGCGAAACAATTTCTGCAAATTTAGTTGGTGGATTCAAGAATCCTTGACTAAGATGTCTTTTGTCCAATTTGATAGTCCTGTGAATCAGTCAAGAATTCAGACCACACCTGACTTAAGGTGTTTTGAAGTGAATAGAGATTCTTTGGACCGCCTTAAGTGTAACACATGGATAAAGATTTTCTAGTCTCTAGCTTTTCCTAATTTGTCCAGCTTCTCTGCAGATACAAAGGGAACCGACACTGAACTAAGAACAAAAAGTCACTTCTGTTAATTGCCAACTTGAACAGCAATTAACTGTTCAAGTTGGCAACAGTCAACTTGAACAGTTAATTGCAGACCTATGAGGTCAAACAAGATTTAAAAAGATATTTTTCTGCTTTAATTATTAGACAGTGGTTTGCAACCACAGTGTTTTTTTATTTAAAAACTTTTATATGTGAAATTGAGTCATTCGGAAGTTTACATACTCTCATTATGTCCCCACTGAGTGCAGAACACTGATGACCTCTCTCATGTAAGAAACTTTGCTATCTTTTTACTTCCTACAGTGCTACCTGCAGAGGTTTGTGCATGTTCCAGTTTTCACTCATCTTGCCGCCCAATCACAGGTTGAGCTCATTTTCCTATTATTAGAGTGCGAAGAGCAATAAATAGCAGGGGCGATGCTGGAGAGGGGCCTTAGGGATCAAAGTCACAGTTCACACAAGCAGAGAAGCCAAAGCCTCCTAATCACTCTGAGCATGTGTGTAACCTCATCCCCAGGATTCCTCTGCTGCCTCGTCTGATCAGTCAACCAGCGCTCAACTCTCCCTGCTGTTGTTTTTGTCACTTTTTAAGGTTCTACCGTCATAAATCTTCTCTGTTGTGAACAGTTATGGGAGTTCTTTTCACTTTTGGCTCGCCGTATCATCGTCCTGCGCAGTTTTGATTAACTGCTGTAATGATGTTAGGTTCGCTTGTCGCTCTGAGCTGTTATGTTCCCCCAGCCTCTATATCATAAACTCTATTAGCTTTCTGATCTGCATTCTTAATTTAAGATTTATTAAGTTTGAAATATTAATTAGAGATGTAAAAGCAGGTTAACTTAAAGATGAATAGCAGTGACTTTTTTGGCATGTTTTGTAATTTGCACGTCATTGTGGATTCCTTTATTAAACTTTTATTTGATTTGTCGTACCTGTAGACACAGGAACATTTTCAAAGTTTAACATGAGCGTTGAAAGAAAATGTCCGATTTTATTTAAAAAGAGTAGTTTTTATTAAAAGGGTTTGCAAAAGTACTTCCTTTCATTGTCCAAAAACATGACTGTGGTAAATTTACTTGGTCTTTCTAGAATTGCCCTTAGGTGTGAATGTGTGTCCTATTATGGTCTGGCGACGTGCCCATGGAAATGGATGGAAAGGAAAAAACACAATGTTCTAAAAAGGTCTTTAAAAAGTCTTAAAACTGCGGCATCTATGTGTTCAGCCAGCTTTACTTATTTACTCTTAAATAAAATCCAGGAAAACCACTTAACTGAATCACCCATTTAGTTAAAACATCACACTTGTGTGTGTTTTTTTTTATCTTAAAATGAAGAGTTCCCTATCAAAACAGCCTGTGTTTTGGCAAAACAAAACTTATGTCTTCTTGTACAGTTAGAGCAAAAATGATTATTGATTATTGCAGGTCACATTGCATTGTCTGGCACATTTATTTATTGCTGTTTTGATGTTGATACATGGATCAATACGATCGTTGCTTAAATGAGAATCAGCTGTTTGATTTACGCAATACATTGATTTGCCAAATCACTTTGTTTCATTTCTAAAAAAATTTTAATTCTACATCACTCACTGTAGTGAGATAAATGTAGTTGTTGTTTTTTTTGTAGAAGTTTTTTTTTAAACAAATTTACACAATCATTGACTTGCTAAAGTTGCTAGTTTTTAGATGAAGTATTTTCACTTCTTGCCATTACTTTTTTTTGTGGCTTGTCACAGGGACTCTCTGCTAGTTGGAGTATTTGATGGCGTTGCTGGCCTGCACTTTGCTGCAAAACAAACTTGTTGCTCTAGTCTTGTAACATATTAACTAAATATTGTCACCTTCCTCATATAATGGCCTAAGTCATTTTTTTGTATTTTTTATTTTTTATTTTTTGCCAAAAGTGATTTCAGCAAACAAATCACCGCCTCATTTTTGCCAAGATGATGTAGGCATAAAATGACTTAGGCCATTATTTTAGGAAGATGACGACAACTTGACTTTAATGACACTAACGAGTAGCGCTCCACATCACAACTTTCTAAACCACAGACGAGGATTTATACATTTCATGAAAATTTCTCAAGCATCTCATTCTAGGCTATTAATGAAGCGCCCACTCTAACATAGCAGTGGAAATACTGCCAAATTATTTGGTCTCAATGTGTCTTTTTGTAAGATTAAAGAATTTCACGCGGAGTAGAATTTTTTCTTTTTAGCAAAACACAGTCTCACATTTACTAAAAACTTTGCTCAGGATTGAAAAGGTCAAACAGAAATCAGACCTCTGAATCAATTCGGCGTCAGAGTTGACCTTGGCGATTCGGGGTACATTAGGTCCTTGCCCGGCTCCAAGGATCTTACCAGCAGCAGCAATAGAAAGCATGCCAAAAGAGCCACGTGGCAGTGCTATAAATAAACCCTGTACTGGTGCACAAACATTGCAATGCTAGACCCCTTTTTCCAGGCCCAGCCAAAGCTTTGGGATTCTCACAGTTTAAGCTTACATCACACCTTTCTCCTATATGTATCCTGAAGATTTTTTTTTTTTTTTTTGCAGAACTCAACTCAGGCCAAACAAATTCAGAGGAGAAGCTGGACCTGGAAACCCAGGAGCTGGAGAAGCGACTGAGCATGCTCTCTCGTGGGAGTAGCACAGGTGGGATCCTCCAACCCAGGGCTGTCAGAGTCCAGTCCTGCAGTGTCCTCCTACTTTTTGATGTGTCCCTTGTCAAACACAGTTGAATCAAATGGCTGAATCACCATAATCTATCTAGTTACTTCATTCAGCTGGACACATTCTTGCCTGTCAAGAATGGAAACTTAAATCAAAACGCCGATCAAACGTTCACATCTCCACTGTAAATGTTACGTTTAGGACTGTCAACATTAACGAATGGAATTAATCTAAAACGTTTTACATTTTATTACATGAAGCAGATTCATCTGCATTACATATTTTGACCTAAAAACCTCTCTCCTGCGCTTTCCTCTGTCTTGGGCTGCGGTCAGCAATGCAGAGTAACAAACATGAGTCAAAGGATGAGCGAGGAGAATCAGACTGGTGTACCCAGTGGCAAATTTCACTTAAAATAAACCCCACAATGACGGATGTTTGGATAAAACCAAAGGTAGTATGCACATATTGCAATGATGAATTATTCATCCACCAAAGCTCAAGCAGTTTATAGTTAAGACTTATAAATTAACATTTGATGCAAAACGTCCTGAATATGAAAACCTGGAAAGTTTAATCTTCAGACATGTTTTGTTTGAGACAGTAGGTAGTTTCTGTTAAAAAATGTTTTGAAAAGGTGCAATTTTACATTCCAAGCTTACAAACTGGAGCATAGTGATTAATCACAGAGCTAGAGTGATTAATCTGATTAAACAGATTTTTTAATCTACTGACAGCACTAGTTATGCTTATATTTAACCAACTTATGATGTTAATTTGCTTTATGAAATGTTAAACATAATATATATTTTTTTCTTGGCAGTCTCATCCACGTACTTCCCATCTGCTGGGGGAGACGACCGCAGCATATCTGGCTCCTCCGACACGTCCGACACCAGCCAGTCAGACTGCAGCATCGGCAGCAGGCTGGCCATTTGGACCGAACCAGCCTCAAACGCCACCGGAAGCGTCTGCCACGCTGGCGCTAAGGTGGCGCTGCAGACTGCAGAGAAGCTTTCAGCCGGCCAGGGAGGCGGGGGCCGACCTTCGGCCAAGCCGCCCCGGCAGCTTCAGGACATCGGCCGTCAGAGCTCTTCGGACAGCGGCATCGCCACCGGCAGCCATTCGTCCTACTCTGGGAGCTTCTCCTCGTGCACAGGCAGCCTGGACATCGCCCCAGGGGAGGAATTTGGCTCCGTGTTCAGCTTACCCCCACAGTTGGCTCAAGAGCTAAGCCCGTGCAGTTGTCCCACTGCTCCTGGACAGGAGTACCAGGTGCCAACATCGCTTGTTGGGTATCTCTATGACTCTCCCAGGAGAGTGTTGCCTGGAGCGAGTGGGGGCGACAAAGACTGTGAGCCCTTTGAATCAGCTGAAGACCACCCTGTTCCTTCAGACTGCCCAATAGAGTCTGATTTGGGGGGCGCAGGTGGAGAAACAACAGCTGAGGTTCAGTCAGAGGCGACGGATGGACAATCAGATCCTGCACACGCACAGGGCCCTTCAAGCGACGGCAGGAAAACAAAGGCGCTGCCCTCTAGTGGCTCCTCTCGTACTTGCAGCTCCCTCTCTGCCTCCAAAACTGTAGCGGCCATCTGCTCAGTGTGTGGTGGGTTTAAGGTAAGAGAAACTGATCGTTTCTCCTTTTGATTTGTCAGGCAGCCTCAGCTTGTGTGTTTGCTTTATCTGCAGCGTCTCATCTGCTCTGTGGGTTACTGTAACACTGACCTTTGTGCTTTCAAGCTGCGTTTTGGTGGCAGAACGACTAACAAACCCACGGCCCATCTGTCTAACAAGTCAGCATAGCAGCCCATTTAGCTTCACACCGTCATGTTCAGAGCAGGTCTTTACACTGAGCCGCCAGTGAGTCTCTCACTCTTTTCTTTCTGCTTTTGTCGGTGCGTCTTTTATATTTGAAGCATTTGGGTGGATTTCTGTGAGCTTTGTGAAGGTTTTGCTTTTGATTAAAACTAAATGAGGTTTTATTCTTCAGATTTGTATGATTATGCTGTCACCAGAGATGATGTATATTCCTGCTTCATAATTATTGTTTTTGGGCTGAAAATACAGTAATTCATCTCATTTATCAACTTCTTATTTTTTTCAGCATTTGTATTTTAACAATTCGTTTTCAAGGTGGGTAGAAATCAAACCTCAGAAATTATGAATATGACATAATCCCTTAATTATATATGTAATGTATGCGGTGGTTTGCTGATTTCGCAAGTTTGCTCACTGTCTGATCGAAACAGACAAATTTTTATAGAGGCTTCCTTTTAAAATGCACTGGCTGCATTGTAAGGTACAGATGATTAGTTAGGACCTTTTCTTGGACTCTCTTAAGTCTTTGTAGCACAGATTAAAAGTGTTGATAACATTCCTTAGATGTCGTGGTCCATTTTGTCATAAAAACGTCATTGCTGCACTTGTCTGCTGAATATCCAACAAATTAAAGTCTCCCATTTAGATCAAATCAAGATTCATAGAACCAGGAAACATCTCTCCGATTTCATATTGTCCAGTTTTGTTGAGTGTGAGTTATTTTTAGCCTCATCTTCCTGTTGTTGGCTGACAAGGAGTGGCATCATATGTGGTCTGATGCTTTCACCTTATTTAAGGTTGGTAACCTTGGTAACCTTGATTGTAAAGGGTTATTTGAGCTACTCCTGCCTTTATATCATCTCATACCGGTCTGTCCAATTTCCCATGACATCAGCGAGGCATTTTCATCCACATAGCAGCCAGATACTTGATTTTTTATTTTTTTTTTTTCCTGTTTTGGACCAATTCATGCAAACCTGAGAGATTGGTGTGTGTCAAAGTACTAATGGAGCAGTAGTTTCTGAAATGTTGAGACAATCTCAGCAATTAAAAGTCACTTAAAACCTCTTTCATTGACACATTAAAGCTCAGTTTCAGCTTTCTTTTACAGTGTCTAGATGCCTAGATTCATTAATCTGCTGCTGTATGATTGACCGATTTGCTATTTCTGCTAACAAGCAATTGAACCTAAAAAGTGCCTGTATTGATATAATTAGATGACTCTACCCATCGAATGAGTGATTTCCAGCAATGCATCGAAAATTAATGTTCCTACATGAACTACAAAGAGCTACTCAAAGAAACTGGTGGGCTTACTGCTGTAACTTAAAAGCTCCAAACAGCTTCACTCTTTTGAAGAAATTTATTTTTAAAAGGATAAAAATTTGAGCACTTGTCTTTATCAAGCTTTTCAAGGTGTTCATCATGAGTGGTCCTGTTAAGTTTAAACTTCCTCATCAAGCTTGGACAAGGAAGCATTTAATCTGCTGACAGTTTCTTTCATACCAAATGCATTAATTTCTGGAAGTCATCTTAAGTCAACAGGAAAGCTGGAGAGAAAGGAAACTTGAAACTTCAAAAACACAACACTGGCAGCTAATTTTGAATATTTTAGATTTGCAATCTGATATAAACTAAATTCAGCCACTCCGAAGGACTCTAAAGCCACTCCTACTATAAAGGAATCAGTCTAGATGCATTATAATGTCACATTTTCATTGTTTCATAGGGTAACCCCTACATCCAAATGGGTTCTTCAGGAATACCAGCCTTACCAGGTAAGAAAGAATCTCTTTAAAGCTTTTTAAACATAGTGCATGTGTTGTTTCTTGCATGAGCAGAAGCATCGATGCATGCTGGGAAAACTCAGTAATCCGTCAGCCGTGCACTGTCATGCACACCACCACAGTGAAGAATACTCTGGACACGTCCCGGGCCTCCACAGGATGCGTGACGGAGTCGCCAAGAGTGCAGCCGCCAAAGAGAGGAGAGAGAAAAATAGCCGACCTCTTATCTGATCTGTTCAGCTTCCCGAGTGCAGGCGGCCAGCCGCACACGGCGAACCTGTACGAGTCAATGAGCCCCGCTCCGGCAAATGAGCTCATTTTGGCACAGGCTGCGCCACCATGGGCCTCCCAGCAGGACAAAAGCGCTGTCGTTTATGAAAACTGTTTGAAGTGTCGAGGAGAGCTCTGCCAATCTCCGCTGCAGGTCGCGCCTGCTAAAATGCCCCGCAGCAGGGGCATTCATGGCTGTCAGAGCTTCCCGACTGGGCTGTACCTGAAGAAAAGCCACGGCAGTGACAGAACTGCTGATGAGGAGCTGCTTCACAAACTCCTCAGGGATGTTGATGAGCGGTGTCGGCCGGAAGATGTAAATGACTCGACAAGAAGTGAAGGTAAGAGAGACCCCCCTGCCCCCGGCGTCCTTTGTGCCTCTGATCCTCTGAAGTGGATCTTCTCGTCGTCCTTTTTTCACCTCTTCTTCTTCCTGCCAGCTTTTGTTTCATCAAATAAGTTTTTACTCTTTGCACTGGTTAATGTTTGCCTCTTTTGTCATTTTCAACTAAGCTCACCTGAACCTACACTATAAAAACTGAGGAATTAGATTATTTATATTGGCTGCATATTCTTCAAGTAAATGTTTTTTTTTTTTTTTCTTTTTCATATTTTATGAATAACTACTCCTTTTCAGATGACATCTAATGAATAAGGTTGTTGACTTTGTAGAGTTTATGCAAGATTATGAAGTGCAATTCAACCAAAAACCTACATCAAAATATGCATAAATTATCCTGTTAATATGCTTTGGTTAAAACATGTTGAGGATATGTTGGTGCTGTGCAAATACGTTGGACCACCACTAAATGATATTCAGACGTTTTTGAAAAGGTGGTTTTAATTAATAGTTACTTAGATTTTCAGAAGGCCTTTCAGTTTTTCCTTTGAACTTTAGATGCTTTTTCTTCTCATTTTCAACACGGTCCTTGTATCCGACCACAGATATGTGCTTATAAAATGATGGAAGTCAAACGAAAGGATGAGAAGAATCAGGTCTGAAACACTGAACTGAAGTTTGATCTATGAATCTTTGGAAATCACCTTGTTGGTGCTAAAATATTCTTTTGTAATTGATTATGGAAACAGATTGAAACTGTGTCATATGTAGGTAATTATGAATCAGAAACAAGAACAGACGGATACTTCCATCACTTCTATTAGTGTCGGCACCAGTTGTGTCATCTGTCAGTCCACTTTGACTCAAATTTAAACACTTTCTTTACCTTTTAACGCGTCTCCAAATTATAAAGGTCAAAGTAGAAATGGGCCTGTGAAAGAAAGCAAAACTAAACCTACTTTAACAGCATGTGGGTGGAAATGATTTTTGTTCTTTACATAGTCAGATTCCTCTCTCCAGGTATGTTTGACTTTACATGTTTTCACAGTGCGTGATTGTTGGTTTACAAAACGGATTAAACAAAGTATAAAGATTGTTTTTGGTATTACTGTGTATTGGACATACATGGTACAATCATGTAAAACTCCCTGGAACACCCTGTGTGTTTGCTATTCAATTATAATTTTATAAACACTAACCAAAGACCTTTTAAAATCCATCTTAATTGTAGTAAAAAATTTAATTGTATTCCCTCTTTGAATGGCACTTATGCTTGATTGGCGATTAAGATTACAAATATGTGTGTCTCTTGTTTGTAAATAAGGCATCTGAATAATTTCTTCTAAGAGAAACGATCATTTCTGTGCTCCGAGTGTTGACTTTAATATAGAGCATGGCGTCACTTAAGCAAACATCTTCTGTTCTACCAGAGAAAAAGCTCGATAGTAAAGAAGAACGACGCAGAGCTGATCCTGCTTATGAGGTCATGGAGAGTCGGATGCCGGAGAAACACCCAGAGGTACGTCGACACAACTCTGTGATCCGCTTCATACAATCAGCTTTATACACACATGCAACTTTATTTAAACCAACAAACTGGACGTCGTGCCAGTTCATAAGTCCTGAATCTCGGATTCAGGAAGTAAAATAGAATTTTTCAGCATTTTTTTTGTTTTCAGTCTTGCTGATTTTTAGTTTCTCATTTTATGTTTGGAATAAAATAAATCACTGGATTATTTGTTTTTTTTGTTGATATTTGGTTCATGTGATGATTAGTTTCAGTAACTTCAATTAGTAACATACAATGCATGTTATCTGCAGTGTGTTTTTATTAACATTAATGTTCTTAATGTTAATGTTGAACTAGTTTTCAGAGGTTCATCAAAGTAAAACAAATAGTTTTAGCATTTTTAAAATTTTGTTTGTATAAAACCTACATTAACAACCTAAATAACTCATGAAATGACAAACAAGTGCGTTAACTTTTCTTTCTTTTTAATTCTAAAAAATTACCATTTACATTCCACCCTGAATGTAAGAGAGCCGGTTCTGACTACAGCTGAAAGATTGCTGTTCTTTGGGGTGGAGAGGAAGAACAATACATGTTCTCAGATCAGAGAACATGTATTGTTCTACCAGAAAAAGCCTTAGCTGCTTTTTTGAAAAAGCTTCTATAGGGGAATTTGAAAACTGGCTCAATAATAGCTGCAGAATTGCTACACTGACAACACATCACCTGTCTTGGCTCAGCACTTCCCACAGAGCCGGTCGCGTCAGATAGGAACATACAGTGACCAACACGGCCTCTTTTAGGGTCGTTAGAACAAATCATTTGCTAAAATAGGTATCAAAAAATACAATTTATCTTTTTACCAAAATTCATCCAGATTCTGCAGGAAGTTTAAATCAGTGGTAAAATGGCAAATATGTTTAAGACGCTCATTGTTCTGAGGTATTTTGCCTTTTTTTAGTTGACAATAACAAACTACAAAGCAAACCCAATGTTTTGTTCTTATTGGTATCAAGTTGACAAGCATGTCATTTCTTATTGTGAAATTTAACTATGTAAACTGCTGCACAGAATCACAGACATGGAAGCAGCAAAAAGGACTTAAAATTAAGTTTCTCTGGACTGTGAGTTTTTCAAATGATTGCTCTTATAGAAATCTAATACTAGTTTTCAGATTATACAACTTGATATTTACCAAACACTGGTTTCAACTTGAGGACTTTATTTAATGTAGCCTTCGTAGATAAAAGTTTCAAGTAAACTTTTAATTTTACCAGCATGTCTCTGAAATAAAAGTAAGACTTAATATTTTAGAGCTGCCCAGTTGGAGTCCAACTTGAATTTGATGTTGTATCTATGGAAACAGACAAAGATTAGGTTGATGGAAATGAGACCTTTCAATCCCAAGCAGCTCATAATCACATATTCTTTTTAAATACCAGTGGAAACATCGGAAATCGCTATTCAGCAATTATAAGAAGGGTTTGATTGCTGTGATGCCGGCAAATTTCATGACTTCATGACTTTCATAAAACCTTGTGATAAAAACATGTTATGATCTAGCAGTGAGCTCAGATAAAAACGGTTCACTAAATATATTACATCTTACATTCCAGCCGTGATTGTAATGGTGGCCACATGAAGTCTGCGGTCTTTGATCAATTTTCCCAGCGGCATTGCTGTCAGGTGTCTGGGATTACATGGCTGAGCTCTGAGAGTAGCAGCGTCTTGGATAACAACACCTTACACTTGGTTTCCACAAATGATCCAAGGTCTGACTTCTCAGTAAATCCTTCTCATCCACTCTGTCCATGAATCCTCCTGACATGTCCACTGAGTAGGGTAAAAAGTAGAAAATCACACTGACGTAATGAATTCATGGACTTGGTATGGCCACTCACTGGAAATTATGTTTAAGAGTTCTCACTTTTCTGTATTCCAGGCTGAAGAGAAGAGCAAATACGAGCTAATGGGCAGCTACAGCCAGCAGAGGTTCCTCCAAGAGGCTGAAGGTGAGTGAAAACCACTTTATTTGGTCACCATATCCAGGAAGGTTTTGACTTAATTTGCTTTCATCCAACCACCCTGTCAAACATTAACAACTTCAGTGAGTTTAACTTACTAAAATAACCGCAAGCCACTTATTGATAGTGAAATAAATGGATGAGTCACCCACTTGAATCAAGATTGCTTTGACGCTTCACCTGTTGCTTGGTGTGCGAGAATCGAAATGAGTCTATTAAAATAATTCAGTCTGTAAAAGCAGACCAACAGATGGCATAATATCCCTGAGGAGGGAGGAACATCCACGCTGTAATTCACTTTATTCAGGCAAATGGACCAAATGGGCTGTGCCGTTGATGAACATTGTTTTTACAAATTGTGTTCCATGTATGGAGCAGAGCAACACGTCGCACGCCAGCTGTCGGTGGAAATAGTTTTAATGAAAAAAGGATGAACACAAACATAGTGGGTGTGGCTCGTTTAAACTCGTCAAAATTTGCACCTTGAAGCTTTTTTTTAAATTTATGTAAGCTTTGAAAGTATGGCTAAAAAAAATTGTTGCATATACCCAAAACTGTTATTTTTTTTTTGTAGAGAAAAAGTTTCCCGTTTTAACATTTGGTCAAGTTAAGGGTCGTAAACAACTTTTAATTCAACGTTTAGTGTAAGAAATCACTTAGCATTACCAACTCAGGGACGCTTTCACAGAAACCCATGCTGTTTTCTGAAAAAATGCACTGAGAAATTGTTTTGTGACAGGAATCGACTCATTTTCAACTTTCAGAGCAGAGACTGGCAGGTTGGAAACACCAGATCTCTATTTTATTTCTCATCTGGTCTCTCCTGTGCATCACAACTGTGATGTAGTCATCAGGACGGCAAGTTTCCCACGTTTTTCCCTCTGATGTAACCGTGGCCGTCATGACCAAACACTTGAAACATAACGTAACCAGGGCACAGGACATATTTCTTTAAGTACAGTGTCAACATTTGGAATCTACTTTGTGGTTTTTTTGATCTTGCTTTTTGAATAATACATTCTATCTCGTAGAGTCACATCTTAGTGACTACTATCACTATTTTGGCTTAAATAATATCTTGATTTACATGTTTAGATATCTTTTATGCCTTATGCAATACTATAAGTTATTTGTTTTATTTTCTCATAGTACTCTCTGCAATAAGTGGAGGTGGGTAAGCTCACCTTGGAAATAATGCAACCAGACTTTGAATCTGTCACTTTTTTTTTTTTTTTTTTTACTTTTCAACTTCCCATCAGAAAGCAGCTCTTGTCTATTCTTAAAATATCTTCATGAATTATTTGAGCCGAATCGACGAGCTCGAAAATAAATTGACAAAAAGCAAAGCGTGGCGTAAAAACGACAGAGGGAGTTGTTAAAATTAACTGAATGATTCATGGTTGGTGAAAATTAGAATCCTGGATTGTTAACCATCTTTTTCCAAATAAGGCAGAAAAAAGGTTTGAAATATCATGATAACGAGGAGGCTTTCTTTTTTTCTTACATTTCCTACAGAATTAACATTTGTGATTTTTTTTTTTTTTTTTTTTTTTTTGTGACTCTTCATTTCAAAGCTGCCAAGAACCTTTCAGTCAAAATCCCAATTTGTTTCCCTCCGGCTTTAACCACGGCCTCACAAATGTCTTGAAATGGATTTTTGTTCTTCCAAGCTGTCCATTTCTTTGCTCTTAGAATAAATGTTGACAAATTGTGACTGATTTGTTTGTCTTGGCAACTTCTGGGCTTCTACCAAATTTTCAACAGTTTAAATTTAAAACTGAGACAATAAAATATTGTCTTGCTTTGTAGTCATACATCCACCAGAATATACAGTATATAAATCTTTTTTGTAGTACTTTTTAACCAGTTTGGAGTATAATCTGTACATTACACAACATGTTTGTTTTTCTTCCTTTATGTAGCTCGAAATAAACCAATCAAATTTCATTCCAGGATTTACTTGCTGTCAACGCAGTTGACAGCAAGTAAGTCTGAAGAGTATATCTCCCTTTTTATTTGCATCAGGTTTTTGATTTCATTTCAATTAAAGTTAAAACTTAAAGAAAAAAAAAAGTCATACCTTGGTCAATGCCTTTTCAAGGTTCAAACTCAGCTTAAATTTGAATTGAAGTTTTTCAACCAGCCAAAACTGAAAGTTTCTGCTTTTGTTGTAGTTTGGCAATATTTTGCTGGTTTTTATTTTAGATTAAAAGAAAACAAAAACATAGTATTCATTCTGTCTTTGTGACTAACAGCCTTTCAAACTCAAGTGTACTTCTGGGCTGAACATTTTTAGCATTTTCATTTGAACTCGGCAAACAGATTTTCTTAGAAACAGTAATGTAACTTTCATCACCCGGTAACTCTGTGGGCGAAAAACTGCAACAACATTTGAGTTGTTTTTCCTCTGGATTTTATCTGTCTTTCACCTCGGACACCCTAACCTTGTCTCTATAGATGTTTACTTATGTTTGGATCAAGTTTTTGAGTAAGACAGAACAACAAGCATGAGCTCCAATTGTTCTCCTAGAACCTTTATGCTATCAGTTTCTTTTAGCTGAAGTCAAGATGTTCATCTTTGGAAAGGTTTCAGCAGTTTTGTTGTAATTGTGGAGCCTGTGCAAATAGAAAGCTTATTACAAACAGAGGAGGAAAAAATGTTTCAAAGCCCTCAGAAACCCCCACAGTTCCAGTTAATCTACTCATGAAGCCGTGTTGACATCTTTATTTAAATTTGTATAAATTTAATTAAAAAATGATTCGACTGGCTGGTGCTTAACTTTCTTCAAAGACCGCCACCCACACGCCAGTCACATCAGAGTAAGTTAAATGAATTTAAATTGAAGCAAGTTGGCTGAAGATTGTTTCATATTCAGTAACAAAAGACTGGTAATGTCTGATCACATTTTGATAATTGGAACATTGTAGGATGTAAATGACTTCTTTAATGTCTTGTCTTAGTAGATATTACGGAGCAGGATTTTAGGTTTATTAGTCAAAGTACATAAACACAAGTTTATTGCCATAGTGCTAGAAAAGCATCAGCATCCCTCTCTGTTTTCATAATACCTTATAAACATGAATACACTCAGGAGTATTCACAACTTTTTCATATTTTATAATGTTGTGGGCAAAAACCTCAATGTAATTTATCAGAATTTTGTGCATTAGACCAACTCAAAGTAGTGAAAAACCTTAAAGTGTAAAGGAAAAGATGTGCGGATGTCTTCAGATGAAAATTGGTAAATGTATGTAACCCCTTATAATCCGGTTTCTCAAAAAGTGTGGTGCTGAGAGGCGGGGCAAAAACCAGAGAAGAAACAAAGAGGACCATGACAACTCTGGGGGAGCTGCAGAGATTCACAACTCAGCCTGGAGATCACGCTCACAAGGAAACAATTAGCTGTTCACTCCATTAATGGACACAGCAAATATCTAGAAGGATGTCCTCTAGTCAGATGTGAACAAAATCTAACTTTAACCCACGAGTTAATAAAACACTTTTTATGACTTAAAAACAAAAACATTAACCAAAGAATCATGCTTTTATTCAGCAAGGATGGGAAACTGGACAAGCTTTTCAGATTTTTATTTGTGGTCACTGAAACCACAAATCATTTTCCTTCTATGTCATAAATACACACCACTTGGTTTGGTTCTGTCACAGAAAATCTTAAAGAAAATGTGGAGCTTGTGGTTGTAAAATTGGTAACTTTACAATAGATGTGACATAGACATTGTTCTTCATGGCCTACTGGCCCAAATGCAAGTTGTCCTGTGAAAAGATTTTTATTCATTTTTAAAAACATAAAAATGCTCTAAGAATTTAGCAATGATTTCATCAGTGTTTTTCCTGTAGATGTTAATTTGAATAGTTGCTAAGCTAAACTTAATACTGTTACTATGGCACAGGGTTTGCACTCGGAGGTCACCAGGATTTAAAGCAGCCGAGTTTGTGTATATTTTAATGTAATTCAGAGTTCGCCACCTGCTGCTGTCGTGACGTGTCTGAGGACCTCTCTTGTCGCCATCTGCATTTTATGTAACACCAGGAACTTCAGTTGCATAACAGCCTCTCGTATGTAAAGCAACCAGAAGTGCATCCGAACGAGTGCGGGGATGTGTAGCGGTGCTGCTGCGCTGACGTGAGGTGAGAGGACAGTTGTCAGCGGACATTTGGCCACTTTAAGCATCCCACGCACTCACACACACGGCCTCAGTCCAACGCGTACCTGCTCAGAGACGCCACAGCAGCTGCCACGGTCTCTCGTCGAACCCATCAGTCATGTTCGGGTACCTCCTCTTGCACACACACACACGGCGGCAGCCTCCATGTCATCTTTCTAGTTATCCTGCCTCAGTAGGCAGTTAATGGGCGAGGATGAGCAGGAGGTGCTCAGGCCCGCTGGCACAGGTTTGCACCAGGAAGCAGAATTGTAAATTGGGATTTATTTATTTTTCGTCTGATTAACGGTTAAACTTTCCAAAAAAGAAAAAAATAGCTATCCGTGAATAGAGAAGAATGTTGGATCGTTGGATTCAGCTGTAAATTTGAAATACGTTTTGACCCGGTTATTGCGTTTTTAACTTTTGTGTCTTACTGAAGTGAATAAAGATATCACATTAAATGCTAAACTGATAATTCTGGCACATTTTTACCCTGTTGAGTCTTATATTTTTATAGATTTTGAACCTTTGCAAGCTTAATAAAACATTGTTTTTACTAGTTACTACTGACTGCTGCATTAGTACAACGGCCAAACACGGTACAGTGAACGGCTGGTGTTCCCACTCGTAGAACTGCCTATTTTAATCATTCAAATACAATAATATGCATTAATGGCCACAGTGGGAACCATTTTAGCACAACCACAGAGGCTAAAATACATGTTTCTCCGCATCTCCACTCGGTGGGTAAAAGGAAAATGAGTGCTGCTCCTGTATTGGCTGTATTGCAAACGTCAACCTTTAACGTGCCACCCATTGCATCTTGGTATTTCAGTTTCTTAAGGTGCATTTTCTTTCGAAAATTTTACATATGATCTACACAAAAACCCACAGCAAAGCAAAATCTCTGCAAATAATTTGGTGTCGAGCTCCACAAAAGCAAATGCACAAATAGAGTGTGACTACTGAACTGCAAACAGGCAGAGGTCCACTGCTAAAAGAAAAGTGACAGGAGATGCTTAATATAGGTTATTATTTTATTGTAAATAGTTGACAAACTTGCATAACGTGACAAAAACAAGCATACAAAATAACGCAAAGATGCTTTATTTTGGTATATATATATATCTAAATAAGAAAATAAATCGTATTTTGTGCAGCTTTGGCTTCACAGCTTAAAATTACGGATTACACTCCTCATTCCTTCAGCTTTTAGACTTGTTTTACTTACCATGCTGCATCTGATGAAGAGCAGTGTCACATCAAAGATGGGAGACCAACTGAAAGTCAAGCCTGTCCACGTCTTTCTCTGTCTGCAGGGTTTTCACTGCTGAGCTCTAGCAGGTTCAGCCTCCAACGTTTCCCTGGAGGCTCTGCAAAGTTTGTTATGAAAAAAGTCCCCCAGCCATAGTGCTGTGGGCAAACCCAATGTTCTAATGACAGCCATTATAAAACACCACACTTCTGCGAGGGCTGCTAGCTGTCTGATCAATTATGTTAGACGTTGCCAAAGGCTGTACCCACCGAGATTCTGCTGGCGTCTAATGGCCTCTGACTGATCGTAAGTGTCCTCTGGGGTTGATGCTCCTGAGCTTTGGGTAATAGCCACTGCTTGCTGCCATTTAGGAAGAGTCCCTGAAATAGAAGGATTCGCCTTCATCTGTCTTCTTCTTTCTCAACATAATCTGTGTTTTATCCATTCGGAGCGTAAAGGTCAGGCGGGGTGAATCGACACACATTTAAGTTATCTGTAGAAATGTTAGATCTTTCTCTGGACAATGACAAGACGTGTGTGCGCTGTGTATTGAGAGTACTTTGTACAATTCAGGTGTTTCAAACACTTCCATCCTGGAGCTCCTAAGCCTGCAGATACTGTCTACAACCAGTTGTGAAATAGTAGCACCATAACAGGATGCATCAACGCAGTGAGTCCAGATCAGGAGTTTTTCACAGACTGTTGTTGTTGCATACCAAATTGCATCCCAAGTGGTTGCAACTTAGTTACAAAGTGGTAGAGCGTGGAAAATCACAGCATGGTTTGATCAACAACTTTCTGCAGCCATTAGTTATAGACTTTTAAATATACGTAGTCCTCATATTTGCGCACACAGCGCTTCATAGAATGGGTTTCCATGGTGAGCAGCTGCATCAGCGTGATATAAACGCATCTTAAATCTTGAGCGATGGAGACGCTGAAACATCTTCCAGTGGATTGGGTTTGGCAGTTGCCAGTTGAATGAGACCTGAATGGCTGCATTGTATCAGGTATTAAGTTTGTTACACAGAGGATTATGGTAACTCTTTTTCAGGAGTTTGGTTCAGATCCTCCGTTTCAAGGAAAGGACATCTTAGCGCTTCAACATACCAAGACATTTTGGAGAACGTTGTGCGTAAAGTTTGCTTTGTGCATTGGTGCACAAAGCAAAGCCCCAAAAGACATGGATGAGGAACTCTGGGGTGAATTAGCGTGGAGACTGTGAGCCA
Source organism: Girardinus metallicus (assembly GCA_903067095.1). NCBI lineage: Eukaryota > Metazoa > Chordata > Actinopteri > Cyprinodontiformes > Poeciliidae > Girardinus > Girardinus metallicus. Next base: position 34,197 of record CAEGAE010067812.1, on the reverse strand, counting down.
ACATCAGTGTTCGACCTCATTGTTGCACTTGTGGCAGAATGGTCGGATATTCTGATGAAAACACTCCCTAAGTCTTGTGGACAAATGCAACATCACTTTAAACACTTTGAATTATAAATGAGAAAACATACGTGTGTAAAACCAAACTAATTAATTATTTTGGAAATGTAATACAGGCAATACTTGTCTTTCTTTACTGTAAATTGAGTATAACTGCAATCAGTTTCTTCAAGCTTCAAATAGTTGTACACAGATGTATAAAGATACTCCAACCAGAGCATTTTCTATTTTAATGTTCCTGTGGCTTAAAGTCGGTTCAATGGGAGGATTATGGTAACACCTTTTCTAACTTATGGTGATACTGCTGTACTGTCAGCAGGTTGAAGGAAAAAAGAAGACGACTACTGTAATTTTGCTAACGCAAAAAAAACTCAGCGGCTTTTGGAAAAGTTCACAGAAAAGGTAAAACACTTTTAAAAATAAAATTGGCCATAGTTATAAAATAGGGGAACAAAGTGATAAAAAGAGAAGACATAATTATGCAGCCACAAAAATCCAGTTGATTAAAAGAGCGTGACTGTTATATAATAGACATTTTCGTGTTTAGGTCCTACATTGTGTATAACAGCACTTCCTACTTGGCACAACGGGGGAAACGCCAATTTGGCTTCTTTAGTTGAAATTGAGGAATCATTTTGGATGAGAGGGAAACAAGAGACAATAGAAGTTTATTTGTCTAATATCAACCTGATTTGGTCTTAGTCACAACTGGACAGCGTGCCACCTTTTTATTATTTTTAAACATGCATTCATTTAATCTAAAGGTATACGTATAGTTATGCTGAATCTTTCCTTGCATTTAGTTGTTTAAACCTTAATGCTTTGCTTGCTTTTTTTCGTTTATGTGTTGTGTAGAACTAACTTGCATCAAAAAGGTTCATCTTGGTTGCATATGTGAACCACAGTAACTTTGATCCAAAAGGTTTCCTTATGTTTCTCTCATTTGGATTGCCCCACATTGGAGACAGAAATGTTTTGTCGTTTTAAAGGTTATTGTCGTGTTTATGAATACATTTGTCGAGAAACATAATCACCGTGCAAACATTTCCACTTTCATCAATCAAGCATAAAACTGCAACCACAAAAATGTAAAGTGGCTAACACACATTTTCTCTCCATTATGGCCTCAGTTAGTAGGTGGGATACAATGGACAGGTATGTTGCGTTGCTGCAGCAGATCCATTCGAAGCAGAGGAAACTGGAAAGTTTAATGATTTGAGTGAGTTTGACACTTGCTATCTTGTGATGGCTTAACGACTGGGCCACACTGTTCCTCAAACTGCAGCCTTTGTGAGGTTTTCCTCGTCTGCAGCGGTGAGAATTGGCCCGTGAAGGGAACGGTGGTGTACCTTTGACGGGTTGAATCATGCATGTGCCGAGTGAGGTCAGGCGGATGTGGTCCGATCTGCTGTCACTCAAATTGCTGAAGAACTTCAAGCTGATTCAGAGTAAAAGGTTTCTGAAATACAAAGCTGCTAGTAAGGACCTCAACTTTACACTCCTTCATTGAGCCTGGCCTTTAGACGCCTTCCCACTTTAACCCATCCATCATTCACCCTAAATTATGCCGACGACAACTTGCTTTAGGCAACGTGGTGATATGATTTCTATTTGACAGAAGAAAGCTGTTCAGTTAAAATGGATTGAGGGAACGTTTTGGCTTTTTGTTCTGCCGACTGAACATGAGCGAACAGATTTAGGCCCCTCTATTTCCCTCTTCTCATCCGAAATCGGTATTAGCAGATAAGTGACAGTGGGCCTTATATCTAACGGCTTGGATCTTGGATAAGAAGCAACCAGCAGCATGACGGAGTCGACAAATGACTAAATGGTGTAATTAAAAGGAAAATAATTTGGTCAGGTTTACTAATTATGCATAATTAGCCTCCAGAGCAAATGAACAATGCAATGGGAATACAGTGTTCCTGTATGATTGCAGAGCCGTTAGCAGGTTCTGTGCTGCAGAAAACCCCGTTGTCGGCGTTGATCAGACGTCTGTATTTAAATAACTCCAAACAACATTAGTTGGTCGTTAAGGGCTGAAGTCTCAAGAGCCTCTCAGCTTCCAGGGGAGTCTAGCTTTTGATTACGTTTGTGATGACAAAATGAGTAGACGCACACCGTAGCATTAGCATGACATTTTGCCAGTGTAAAAAAAAAAAAAAAAAAAAAAGAAGGAAAATTAGGTACTTGAGCATAATGAGATGTACAGCAGAAAAAAAAGTCACATCCTGGATTTGGTTCCTTTGATCGAAACGAGAGAAATAAACAGAAAACGAAGCAGCCGCCTGATTTTAGTTTGCTTTTATATTTACAGGGGCAGCGTTTGTTTTTCCTCCAGAGGCTGCGCTTCCTGAGAGACACCGGAGCGAAAGCGTCACGTACGTGAATATTCCCATCAGCCCAACGTCTAAGAAACAACTCAACTACATGGAGCTGGAGCTGCAGGAGCCGGGCCACAGCGCCAGAGGGACTGTCGCACATCTGCCGTCTCAAAGTAAGAATTTATTGGGAGTGACATCTGCTAAATGAGAGGCCTCTTCTCCAGTCCCTGAAGCGTCTGGTTTGGTTTCTGAGCGTCCTCCGTATGTTAAGGAAACAATTCAACCATAGAATGGTTGATGACTTTTCATCAACAGATCACAATACACAACATGAAAGCTTTCTTCAGCAAAGCCTTTATGGATTTTAAAAGTACATTTTTGTGATGATCAAAGGGAAATTGAGTTTTTTTTCCCAGTTGTCAATGCGAGCCTACTTAACTGGTTTAATCTAGTATTGAAATTCATGGTTACAAATTTAGAGAGAAGCAACTACAGTGGCCTCTTTCTAAATTGTTACTTTTTACTCGTAAATGCTGCAGGAAATTAAGAAGAACGCAGCTGAAAAGTTGTTAACTCGGAGCTTGAAAATCAGACACAAACCAGGAGGAAGTCGTGATTTCTAAGTGATTTCCAGCGGGAATTTATCCAATGAGCAGGAGAAATGAGCTCCAACAACATCCGGATCCACAGTCGCTCCCTGCTGTTAATCCGATGATACTGCAGCCTTTCTCAGGTGGAGGCGCTGTCCTCTGCTGGCCTGAGGTCGCTGCTAAAAAGAGGAGCGGTGCTGGTTTCTCCTGGTGCTGCTTTTAGGATGAACATGAGATTCAGAACCGAGGGCTACACCTGAAAGTCGTCTTTGAGAGGAAAAATACAAAAACTTGATGAAATGTAGATTGTAATTAGACCACAGTACAATCCAGACAAAAACATTCATGGCATTTGTATCGTAACATATTGTTCTGGTTTTGGTTCTATAGAAAAAAGAATGTAAAAAAAATCATCATTGTACATGAAAGTTTCTCCAGAGCAAAGATTTTTCAGTCGAGCTTTGTCACATTTATTCTTTTGGATAACATGTAGTAGCCTATTAATTATTGTTTAAATCTAGCTAAAGAGCTATGGACTGAATTTCTAAATTTTCCAAAACAACCTAATTTATATAAGAAACATTTTTGACACATATTCACAGGCATTCAGACAACATACTAATGTCTGGTCAAGAGAGGAGTCCAGGAGCAAAGCAGTTAAATGTCTGGGAAAAGGTCAGATTTGGTGTGTCCATAAACTTTACACTGAGGTATAAAAAAATAGAAGCAAGTGTTTGAGGCACTAAACCTTTGAGTTGTTTTTTTCACAAAGCGTTCCTATTTCTGATCACCATCTGTATGCAGCCGCTTTTTCAAATCAGGCATTTTCTCTTCAAAAACTGCAGACTGCTCTGAAAGAGCCTACTTATAATAAAGTCAGCGTGTTAATATCAAGGCTACATCAGGACAGGATAAAAAGTCATTGTGGCCGCATGAATCATCAGTAACTCGGTTCAGTCTCATCAGCGTCGCCACCGCAAGACTTCCACTGAAACTTTTACCGAAAGACATCGGAGTCCTTGTTACTGGAGATGAAGCAGCGAGCTGTAATTCACCGATGGGTTCAGCCTTATCGTCGCTGTCTTCAAGAACACGAGAAGGGTGGGAGGTCAGAGGTCAGTGTCTGATGGCAACGTTGCAGTTTATCTCTTCACCTGGGAGGAAGGGTGTCCTGCCTCACCACTGAGAGGCTCTCAGATCGCAGCTGTGAGTTCGCCCTCTCTAATGGGATCATCCTACCGGGACCGCTGATGGCCGGGAGAAGCCGGGTTGAATTTCTTTCACTTTGAGAGACGATAAATCATGACTGAGGAACAGCAGCTATTTGCATTAATATCGAGTCTAAATGTGACTGGTGCAACTCTATAAAATGGGATATAATCCAATTTATAGAGATCTATGCCAGTAATTCTGAAAGTTGTGTAATAATGACTCATTACATACATACATGTTTAAATTGTTTATTTCTGTTAGCTTTGGTGACAGAAATAAACTAGACGTTGCTTTTCAGAAAATTAGAATTTTATATAAGAAAAATGAAAAGAAGCATTTTTGGCAGTAATTGTATTAATAAAGATATGAAAGACAAAGTGTCAAGGAAATTCAGCTGAATTATTAGCATATTTTCTCTGATTTATGTGTGGAAAGTGGTAACATTAGTGGTTAGTAGCTTTATCCAGTTCGTGCAAAAGGAGAAATTTAAAGACCAGAAGATACTGCAGCTTATAATTCCTTACATAATGTTTGTACTGGTCCAAAATCTGTTGACCGACTATTTGTATTAATTATCAGATGAACTAAAACTGCCAGCAGCAAAAGGATGTAGATACTATACAGAAAAGACAGTGAAAAATAAACAACCTTTTTAAATTTCTACCTGATGATTTTGTTGTTTTTTGATGAACCGTTCGCATCCAAGTTCAATCCAGACAGAAATTTGCTCCGAGCCTGGCTTTAGAAGCAGCCCTCTTCTACCAGTTCACATACAGCTTAAGGCATTACTGTTTGTGTTGTTCATGACATCTATGTGATCTCTTTTATTAGAACTGAACTCAACTTTAAGCAGTTTTAAGCAGGCACACACATCAAAGGCTCAGGCATTGAGTAATCATATTCAGCTCCATGCACATGGCTGATTAAAGTAACACTGAATGCGTTTCTTGTTGTTTTTAAAAACACGGTGATGCAAGATGTTCTGTGGCTAAATACAGGTACAGATTAAAGAAAAGCTGCTTCTTTTTTTTCTGAATTTCCTGGCTGATATATCTGCAGGTAACTCCGTTTTGAAGTCTTTTGATTTTGGCTTAGCTCATACAATTCAGGTGAATATTTAGATTGTGTTTATTGCCTTCTTATTGCACTCTACTAGCTCAGATGAGTTAGTCGGTGAAATATTGAACTTTTTTTAGGTTTAGACTTTAGAAAAGACATTTTCTAGATGAATTCCAAATGAAAATCTTGTTTCTCCTGCAATTATTTTGACAGGAAAGAGCTCCACCAGGTATGCTCAGATCGACATCACCGCGACAGAGATGGCTCACAAAGTTGGCACGCAGCACGCCCTGGGCAGGCAGGAGGGCCTGCACAGCCTGGAGCTGAGGAGAAAGGGAACGCCGCATTGACTCCATGGTTTGGATTCGCTACACCCGACTGTATCCATCAGAGATGTGAAGAACTTGATGGGAGCGTTTGTTTTCTGTCCTTTTACAATTTCTAAGCTCAGATTGGGTTTACACATGCTAGAATCCAAGAACATGTCATGTTCACGTTATTAGGCAGGCTTTTGCTTCTGTAATCAGGAAGCTGTGATAACGGTTGTGCGGTTTTGCATGAAGCCGTCATTAAATGGCACTGCGCCAACTTAAAGGAGAAGGCACTGACCCAGAGATGAGTCACGGCCCAAACACCTCCCCCTCGCTAAGCTACATCCCAGCACCATCTTGGACCATGCCACATAGCACATTTTATCATCATTTGGGAAAACAGCAGAGATGAAGCGAGAGGTAATTATTCCATGAGGTAATTATTAATTCCTCATGATGCACGGCGTTGTGCTAAGCCGCTCGGATTTGGCCTAAACTGTCCATCCAGTCTTACTCAGAGTGCTGTGCAGGAGAAGTAAATGATGAGTCGTGGTGGAAAGGAGGATCTGTAATTGTTTCACATTTCTCCACTGCGCCTGGTGACCTGCGTTGGCCTGCTGTGACTAACAGATGCTGTTTATTGTTTGAACAGAATCTGAGTTCTGCTTTCTTTGCTTCTTCTCTCATCGTGGGACGGGATTTACTGTGGAAAACTATTTATGAATTCTGCAAAGATGAGAAAAATAATGTTTGGAGATTTTTAAATGACAACAATAATGTTTATTTTGTGTCCTTTTAATTTTTCCTCATTTCTTGTGCGTACATTGGTGAACCTGAATAGAGTGTTGTTTTTGTCTCACATTCTGCTACGTTTCACCTGCTGTTGACTTCAAGAAGACGTTTGTTTCAAGCATAACATTTGATACATAAGTAAAGATGTATGGAGAATGTATAATTCATGCTTTCTAGGTAAAATTGTTCTTTTTTAGTAAGTTATTTATTACTACAACTTTGTGTGTTTTTCAGTGTCTACAGTTGCAGTGAAACATTTCCATGCACCCATTAGGGGCCTTAATTCATGTTTTATATTTTTAATGATTGATTTGATGATAATGCACCAGTAGCCCTAATGGTACAGCATGCCTCTGCCCCCACCATCCTTTATAGTTGGTGCAGCATCGTTGGGTTTGACAATCTCACCTCGGTTCATCCAAGCTCACTCATTAACACTGAGACCAAATCCTTTGAGTGTCACATTTCTCTCCAGAAGTAATTGATCTCATTCATGTAGGCGGCTGCACATTTTAGTCTTTCTTGAAGGTGTAAATTTTGGAGCTTCTGTTTTGGTTGATGCTCTGTGGGCAGAGATACCGGTGATCCTGTATTTTCTACTTCTTTGCAGCCTTGTGGCCTGTTCCTCAACTGGCTAATTTCCTTCCATCTGAGCATGTAGTTTTTGTCTTTGTCCAAGCTTTCCTGAAAATTAGTAAAATAATCTTAACCTGGAAAAAGAAATATTTGGTTTGTGCCCATGATTCATAATATTCATGCTCTTGCTAATTGTATGTAAACTTCTGACCAGAACTATACAGCCAAACTCCAGTCAGATTCAGTGTCTATTTTTTCAGAAGACGTTAATAGAGTAGCATTTTCTACTCTATTGAGAAACCACAGAGCCACATTAAATAAGTCTACATACCTTAAAGCGTGCCAACTACTGACTTCCCGACAGTTTTTCTGGAAATGCTCCCCAAAAAGACACCAACCACCACACATTGTCAACAAGTAATAACAAGCAATTTAATCCTGAACTCTCATCTAAAACACTTCTTAGAAGTTAAAATGTAAAGATGGACTCACATGTTTGACAGGGATATTGTAGTTTTCATTGTAATTTCTCTGCAGAAAATGTTTTCATCTGAAACATCCGAGTATAAAATATGCAAGATGCGCTGGAATACAGAATATGCTTTTATAAAAGGACAGACAAAAGCCAGAATTTCAGATTTATTGTTTTTGGACGATAAATGTTGTAAGAGGTTAGTGTCTTCTGTCTCTGGCTTTAATTTTCTCGACTAACATGTATTTTTATTGGTGGTTGATTATTACAGTTTGATAATCATGTAATGCAGTAAGAAAGAAAACTGAATTCACTGAAAACACTCATTTCCAAAAAGTATGTAAATTGTAAATAAAATGGGCTGAATAGTGAACATTTCAAAATTTGTGTTTTGTTAATTTTGGTTGTTGGATTCTTCAGGGAGTTAAACCATCTCCCATCAGCAGCTGGGAGCGGGATGACCTGAGCAGATCAACTTTAGGAAAGGTAATAAAAAAAAGAAACAATTTGAAGAAAGTGTAAATGTCAAAAACTTACAGAAAGGATAATCTGGACAACTTGTCAGCAACTTAGAGCTGGAGTTTTTAGAAGTGGCTCATGACTACGTACTGCTGAACAATTTAATTACAATATTCTTAAATATGCAATTTAATTCTGTTTATTTATATGGCACCAATTCACAAAAGCATTGTCTGAAAAAATCATTTTAATTAAATCATAAATGCATTCTAATTGGTCCTAGTTATCAAACAGTACAGTGAGCTCAATTATTCAAATTAGTTAAGTTTCTGTCTAAGGAAACCCAGCAGGTTGCACCAAGTTATTGACTTGCAGCATTTCCTCCTCCTGGATGAGCTGAAACCACGTTTTCATACTTTGATATAAATGTAATGTATTCCACAAACTATTCAGGCTTTTTATGTGTGTTTTTTCAGAGTATTGCCTTCGTCCTCCGAGTTTTTGTTCTGCTCATTGTCAACCATTTTCTTCACAAGGTCTGTTGATTTTGTTCTGGGATTAATTTCCACATTTCATCTCCAGATAAACCCGTCTCCTTCCTCAACTGTATGATTGTTTGACATTCCCATGTTATTTGTACTGCCTACTAATTGCTTGGTGATGAATGTGAAAACTTCAGACATCACATGGAAATTGAACCAGATCTATGAAAGTCCACTATACTCCATCCCAAAAAAATACAAAACAACACAATAAACACAGAGGACTAACAATTTTTCCTCTGCCCCAATCAACTGGTAAAAGTTTAAAATGTATTATCTATTTTAATGACACAACTTGAAGTACATCTATCAAGTATACTTTGGTGATAAAAGTATACTTTTATCACCACTAGCTTACACAAAGCACTAGTTGCATCTAGTGCTTTGTGTAAGTATTTAAACATAAAACTGTTGATATTCAACACACAGAGCTGTGACCATTCACTGGTGCACCAATCCTCATTAAAGAACAATTGTGCTTTGAATTGAACGACCAATATCAGCTCATACCGCATCATTATTCACATTGGCTTACTGTACAAGCACATAAATCATTGGTTGTTAAATTGACTAACCTTGCACAAAACCACAGAGGGCAACGTGCTGTGAGTGTTTCTTAGAAATTAATTTACTTCAAATGAACTGAGAAAGCAGAGAAAGTGTGACTGAGCGTCTCTGTGGCCACATATTGATCTAAATAAAGAAATAGAAATGAAGATTGAAAATTCAGTAACAGAGCACGCAGTGAATGTTTGTGAGGGAAGTAGCACGGCTTTAATCCCTGCTGTGGTTTGTATGAAAAGTAAAGAATAGGGTGAGCGCCATCTGTTCACCGCAGACACACAGGTAGCAGATATAAAGACCTGTGAGACTTACTGGTGTTATATAAACACAATTAATTGAATTTAAATTACCTTCAAAGGGGCACCGAACACAGCACTACAAGAAAAGTTCACATTTTAACAAATAAAAGCTAAAAAAACAAATTGGTCAGAGGTACACCACTCTTTTTTTCACATCATTTTTGGAGAAAAGCAAAAAGTCATTATATCATGAACTAGTCATTTGTGTTATTAGCTGTTTAAAATCTATGAATATTGATTTATGTTTGACTGACTGTGAGTATTGTGGGCTTCGCAATGTTTTGACCTCTGGCATGAAATTATGACCAAACATAAAATATTGTTGTGGAGCACAAAGTTATTTCCATTTCCCCCTGTCAAAAATCTTTACTGGAGCTACTGAAATGGTTCAATCACTTTTATTCAATAGGATAGTTACACTCCGAATTATAGTTCGCCAAATAAAAGTGGGGAATTGATAATTGTGGTATGGTAACTGTTTTTGGTTTCTGCTTCAAGTCTTCCTAGTTGATCAGTTTGAATCTTTACCAGCAGCTCTCATCAAGGAACAATTTGCTCCGATGTCTTCAGCTGAATCTGTGAAAATAACATAAAATATCATTTGTTGGTCAACATCCTAAAACATCTATAAGATTAAAACTTTCAAAGACACATCAGAAAGTCTGGAGAGCTACGCCAAATTAAATATAACAAGGAAGTCTGGCTGTTTAGGAGGTGAAATAATAAGAGGTGCTTTTATCTTTTGCATCCTCATAGTTGTCAGTTCTACTTTCAAATCCTTAGTAATTGAAGATTCAAATACTTGATTTATTTTGTGATGGAAACAAACTGCTTTGCACAACAGACTTTATGTTACATCCCTGAAGACGTCTTTTGATAAAGGATAAAACATTCAAGGTTTTTTAGGGACTAAGTTGATTTTGGCTCTGAAGTTAAGATGCTCTTTGAATGCTGACATGAGGTTCACCTGAGAAAAATGTAACACTTTAGCAAACAGCATGCTCTGCCTACAGATTGTAGGTTTCATGACACTGGCTGTAGATGTCAGATATGCACCATTGCTCACTGTTCTCACTGTGAGCATCCTGAGGATTTCATGTGAAAAAACAGAAACATCTTTACAAATCATCATAGAGTCACACAAAAGCTCTAACGAGCCAGCACCTTTCGACCTCGGTTATTTTCCTCTCATTTGAAAATGCAGCCGAGAGTTTTTATTCCGTCATTCAGAGCTGAAGTAAAATGAACTAATTTATTCTTCAAATGTTTTTCTCTCATAGGAGACAGACACTCCTTATGAGAACAGCTGTATTATCCATCCATCCTTTGCCTATTCTTCCCAAATCTCACAGAGTCACTGGGAGGCTGGTGCCGATCTTAGTGGTTACTGGACGAGAGGCGTATTTACTTCATGCACAGTTGTGGAGCTGAAGCTTTGGAGAACACATTTAAATATGTATGCATATTTTTATATACTGAACAAAAAAGCTACTTTTTCTCACTTTTTGACATTAAATTAGACTCAACTTTGTCTCATGTCACTTAAAACTACCGCAATTATTTCTATTTGCTTAATGCCAGAATAATGAAAAAGAACATTTTTATTGCTTTCTTCAATAAAAATGAAGTTTAAACAATTTGAGGATGCTCCAATTATGTTGTCACGACAGACATCTGACTAAAACCTCCTTGAGGAAGTCAAAAGAAATCAGCTAACATGTCAGGAAGAGAACTGTGGACCTCCACAAGTCTGGTTTATCTCTGGGGGCCGTGCCTGATGCCTCAAGGGTCATTCATACATCCGTCCAACAATTACATACAAATGTAAACACACTGTTAATGTCCAGCCATCGTAGATTGGTTTTGTGTTACAAATGATCAACTTATTTTGGTGTAAATTGTGCACATCAGCCTCAAAACACACATAATGAAGACCTGGTGAAGCTGGTTGGAGATGGAGTCCGAATAGTGGCTGCTTACATTTTAATATTTGGTTTCCACCACAAATATGATCTAGTTTAAGTCTGTATGTCTAGCAGGAGCCAGGAATGAACTACAGAAACATATTACCACCAGTGCAGAGCTTGGAGCATCAGTTATTGACTTCATCAGCTGAAAAGTGGGTCATACTGTCACTTTAACCAGAATTAATGGTTTAGATTCAGTCTGACTATCAGCATGCTTCACAGGAATACGACAGGCCGGTGTTTTTATATTGCTGTGCCTTTTGGGATCAAACTACAAAGGCCACACATACAATCTTGAGACATTCGGTGCTTTTCTTTGTACTGGTTCAGTCATGTGAAACCTCCTTTCTCTGCCTCTAAGAAAATTACGTCTGCTGAATAAGTAATTGGTACTTGCTAATCAAACTGTTCGCTCTGCTTTGTCAGACTTGCACACACTAGTCAGAAAATAAATTCAAACATCTCAGTCAGCTTAATTATTCATGCAGGGTCACTTTCCCTCGCTCGCATGTTCGCACGTCATCACTGAGGCTGCTTCTGTCTTCACATAGGAACTAATGACTTCAGTATTATTAATTATGTAGGAACCACGAGAAACGGTTGGATTCAAGATACCAAAAAGCACTCAGGAAATTTCCACACTGAAGTGCTTTAATATTGCTTCAAGAAAATTAAATACATTACTGCCTGCTCAGAGAAAAGAAATCTGGGCCCAAGAGAAAGTCCGGCCATCAGCGACTGTTAAATTACCATAACTTGATGTTTTACACTTAAAAAATTTTTTTTATTTTTTTTATAAACTTTAGTGAAAAGGTGCATTAAGCAGGACCAATAATCACAATTTGTGATTACTAGTTCCTTCATTCGAAGACAATAGAAACATTTGTTTTTTTTGTTGTTTTTTTTTTTGCCTTGTACAGATAATGGATCTGTGAATCTTCATTGCCAGTAATTTAAAGCTACTGTATTTCTTTTCATTTATGACCCTGGAAAAGCGTTTCCAGTGACGTTACAGCAACTTGATCGTTTCTTTTTACTCGGAGTTGCTGCTGTGTCGAGGATTATTGTTGATGACCCAGTTTAATGTTGCAGCTGTCAGATTATTTCCTTCCAAAGGAACATGCTAAATGAGTTCTTAATTTAAGAAAATGGAAGGAAACACGATTTTCATGTATGTAACTAAATCTCTCCCACATTTTGATACAAAACGGTCCACATAAGGAAACATCCAGCTTCAAAGAAATATATATTTTTTTCTAATTTTGCAATGATCCCCATCCATCCATTTTCATTACACCCTTGTCCCTTAGTGGGGTCGGGAGCTGCTGGTGCCTCCAGCCACGTTCCGGGTGAGAGGCGGGGTGATCACCATTACAATTTAAAGTTTATTTTGACCTAAAAACTTCCTTTTTTTTTTTTTTTTTTACTTATAATTGCATTCGGTAAGGTACGGTAGGTTATTTTTTATATAATCACATTTTCAGCAACAGAGCTGTTCAAAGTGCTTTACATAAATTACAAGGAAATTACAAACAAAACAACAAAACCAAAAGAAAGATAAGGTATAAAACTATATATTGGTTCCTCATGTCTAATAAGAATAATAACTTGTCCATAAAACTAGTAGGGGTTTCTCTAAATTCTTGTTCTGATAAAACTAGATGTTGATTCTCCATGTTTGGTATTACATTGAATATTGTTTTCAGGTCATCAGTAAGACACATTAAAGTATCTAAATTTGCTGTATTTCTCAGTTAAACAAAGTTTATTGTCAAAATAATAAATTAAATGCACAGTCAGAGTGCAGATTTTATGAAATTGTTTGCAGTTCCTTGTACATCAAGTCCTGCAATACTAGTTTAAATCTGTTCTGCATTTGCAAGGTTGACTACAAACCAACTCTGAAAGGGCAACATCATCTGCTAACGGCAACAATATGATCCTGATTGAGCTGAATTGGACCTCCTCCATCTTTACACCACAACTTTGAATTCCCACTTAAATGTATGAACTCATCAGTGATGCACAGCAGATTAGATTACCACACGCGTATTCAAGACCACCAGAGCGCTTTGAAATCAGCTATTTGTAAGACGACTGCTTAAATTGAAGCGTAGATCGTTCTTCTCAGACGACTGAATCGTGGAGAATCCACAAAGTGTTAGGCTGCGGTTTCCTTACTCACGACACACAGATGCTTAAAGCCTTGTGCTTTCTAAGTAAATGTTATGCATCCCCAAATAGCGGCTGATTAGTTTATCTGTCGGAGGTGATTTGTTGCAAATGGTCAAAGCCTGCAGGGTTCAGTAGCATTTCCAAACGCCAACCCAATAAACTCGAGCCACTGACCTTTTTGTTCTGGTCATTGGCCCTGTTCAGCCCAACTCAATTACAACGACTAATGTCTCACAAAAACACACAAAGAGGCTCTTACAGTTGTTGCCCACGAGGCATCTGAAGAGGATATGCCTTAATCTATTTTTTCTACCTCTCTACACAGCCTTCATTCTCACTGTTCAAATGCCTGATGGCCTCATGATTTCTACACTTGTGTTCAGAGTCAAATGTGCTCAGTGGAAAATAAGCGAGTATAATTTGCAAAACTTACACTCCGGTCTCATAAACTAGTCCAATGTTCCAGACGGTCAATATGGCGAAAGGGGCAGCTGGAGATTCTAAGCATCATTATTATCCGGTTTACTAACATTCACCCTCATATATCATAGATGCTGTGGTACCTCTTATCATCATCTGCTCTTTCTCACTCCCTCATCATGTTCTGTTCCTGATAAGTGCAGGACACTGGAGGAAGTGAGGAAAAGTCCAGTCTTTACACATCCAGAGACTAAGATTTTTGCCCAAAATACCGAAGTGAATCAGACTGGATTTAAATCATTTACAAAACAAACTGATTACTTACATAGATTTAGTTTTGGACTTTGCCTAAACCATTCTGGCAAATGAATATGCTTTGGTCCAATTCATTGCATTGTAGTTCTGGCAGGGGCAGAGTGGGGAGAAAAAGCGACAAAAGTAAAAACAACAATATGTATGTACAGCCTATAAGGTCAACAACAATACAAAGTCTAACTAGAAGACTAGTGAGCCCTTTGGCTGTCTATGTAACAGATCACAGTTGTTGATGCCTTAAAGTGATGTGGAAATAACAACAAAAACCTTTTGAATTTAGAAAACAATGCTATACTCGCTAAAGTTGCAGTACCATCTAGTGGAGAGACCAGAACCAGAACTAGAGGAAGGATCACCAAGCAAGTTAAAAATGTTCAAATTTGTTACTCCTGAGATGTACCTGAGAGGTAGAGACGGTGATTTATATGTGGCCCAGTTGAGGCATTGTTGCCTGCAAAACAACAGCTAGCTGCATGACTATGATTTTGTTCTCCCACAGGCTAAACCACCTGCCCACTAACACATCAGCCCACCAAGTAAATTCCCTGTAGACCAGTTTGCCAGCCCACCCCTGACTCTGGTTGTAAGCTTAAGGGCTTTGTGTTGCATGTTTGGCTCGACCAATTTCCCAATCTCACATTGGGAACACATCGCTACAACGTGATGCTGCCACCACCATGTCTCAGAGGAGATGGTGTGTTCAGGGTAATGAAATTTAGTTTTCTATCACACATACCGTCTTGTTCTATTTTGGTATCATCTGAAAAGTCAGACTTGTACTCTTGTAACTCTTCAGTAAAAGTCAGATTTGTAGAGTGCACATCCAATAGCTACGGCTTTAAACAATCTCCACTACTTTATCCCTTAACCTGCACTGTGAACGGGTTTCTTTTACCAACAGAGACATTCTTATTCTTAAAAGTAATCAGAAGCAAAAAAAATGTCTGGGTAAGATGGTCGCATGGGACTTGATTCTTACAGCAGAGAGCACTTTAGGGTGCAATTAGTCCAGCTGACATATTTGATGTGTCATTTCTCAGTCTCACATCATCTGTTAAAGCGTCCACAGGCCATGTTTTAATTTGGTTCACCCACTGACAGTTTCAGGACACAGGACGGCAAATATTGTACGCATGACATATCTGAACAATCGATCTCACAACATGTGTCAAGCTGACCAACGACTCCTGTGGCTTGTTTTTTTTTGTGTGTTTTTTTTTGAACAACTGAGCAATTCTTCTAGGTAAATAATAATAATAATAAAAAAGCTCCATCTCTGACCTCTCTGTGGAAGCGCCTGGGAGCTGAACTGCTGCAGCGCGCTTTGTTTCGGGGTGAGTTACATAATGTGCCAAACAGGGTCTGACATTTATTTGTTAGGCATTGAGGAATGGGAAATGAAACCCAAACATGCTGGCCCTATGCTCGTTTAATGAACAATGCTTGGAAAGGAGAAGCAACAAAAACACTGAACTGAATCAGAGGAAAACAACAAACCACTGAGAAATAAAATCTTTGCGACACACTTCCGTTTTAGATTTTAACTACTGATTTTCATCTGTTTGTTATCAAAAAGGACACACACAGTATGCACTTTATCCCTCTTTAAAATGTAATTAAGATACATCAAATTACATTAATGTCCATTATTTAATTAATGTTATAACTTATTAAAACATTTTCCTAAAGAATGGGTACCTTTTTTTCTGGGAGCTACATTTATTACTATAAAAGGAAAATTTAGAGGACCTCTGTATTTTTCTCAGGATTCAGAATCACTTGACAATTAAAACCATAAAATCATGGATTACATTTGTAACAAATGACCAATTCAAACCTAAGAACTAACGAACAAAAATGAACTACGCTCACTGTTCTCCAGGCAGCTAACTATACAATTAAAGTTAAAACATTACCACGAGATTTTGGGTGGTCAGGGGCCAAAAGAAATTATTTTATAGCCCAATTCTAACTCACAATACCTAATTTTAATTTGAGAGAAACAAATGGAGAGAAAACTGAGGAATGTCAGCAAACGTCCAGCTAAATTTATTTGTAGATGTTTTTTTTCTTCTACAGTCTCCATCCAGGACATAGAGATAAATCTATGGGCCAAACAGTTGCACAGTAACAAGCAGGTTGTGGATTCATGGGGTGTTTCTGAGTTTGGATGCTCTCCCCATGCATAGGACTTCTCCAGATACTCCGACTTAATGTGAGGAGGATTTGACTAATAATAAAGTACCACAAGGAAACGAAGACGGAGAAGGAGGATAAAACTTAAGAGGCTACTCAAACTTAAGGATTCGTAGTACACGCACAACAAGAAAGAGGTTTTGTATTTTAATTCATGGTGTAAAATTATGGAACAAGTTAAATGAGGAGTTAAAACAAAGTCAAAATTTAACATAATTTAAAAGGAAATATAAGGAGGTCATTTTCACAAGATATAGAAATATGAATCAGAGTTAGCACAAATGTCTATATGTAAGCTGAGGCTAACGCATATGAGTGTATGAGGGTATGGATGTGTGCATGGATATTTTTATAGATGTATGTGTTTGGTGAGTCCGGCAAAAAAAAAAAAAAACAGATAAAATGGAAAATGAATTAACCTATGTTTTCTTCTTATTATTATTATTATTTGATGTATTCGTGAGGGTCCATCTGAAAACATGTTATGAGTAGGAGTAAGGAAGAAACTTATAGAAGTTTATAAGTTTCTTCCTTCTTCCTTTTCAAGCATATTAAGATTATTGTGGTAAAAAAAAATGCGTCTTTTGCATTTCTTGTTTATGTCTGTCATTTTATACTTCTATTATTTTCTAAATACATAAAACAAACAAAACAGTGGGGTGAGTGAAACAAATCCGTCTGCCACATGAAAAGCGGTGTTGGTGTTGCCACACAGTAAGCTTTGTGTCCCTTTCTTTTTTTCTTTTTACAAAGTTTAAAGGAAATGGCAGCATGAAATGAGCAGTGCTGCAGTCGTCAGGGCTCTCCTATGGGATCACAAACACTGATGTGGTGAGGTGAGTGAAAATGTTCTGCAGCGCCATTAGGAGCGAGACCTGGGCAGAGGTGCTTCTATTGTGCTACATTAGATGTGACACATGCTGACAGAAAGGGAAAACGCAACGTCATCCGTCTCTCTAAGCAGAACCGGAGGACTGCTGGACTTTTATAGTTAAATCACCTGTCAAAGTACCGAGATCACTGTGAGGGCCATCGCATCCCAGTCGTATGAAACATTTTTTAGCATGCCCCGGGTATCATTAAAGACGGTTATGTAAAAAATACTCCTCCAGAGTTTGTGACTTTAAGGGAAAAAAAACTGAACTGCCTCTGACAATGGAGTTCTTTAGCTTAATGTCTTCTGGAGGGCTTCCCAGCACATCTGTGTGGAGCAGAAATGTGGACTTTGATTAGCTCTCCGAGGCAGAACCAGATGAGATGAGACGCCCTCGTCACACGCCCAGGAAGCCTTGACAGTTTGGAAATGAGTCACAAGATTTCAACAGCGTGGGCCGTGAAAACGGAGAGCTATAGTTTAGCAAAATGTTTGCACGATTATCTCAGTTTGGTCAGTAAGTGTGAACTGTGTGTGGATACTGTGAGGTTCCTCAGATGACCCGAACGTGAAATTATTACGCGTTGACCTGACTATGAGCGCCTTGATACGAGTGTTCTTGTGTGTTTTTCACTTTTGGGCTCTAAAGCTCTCCACGAAACCTGAGTTTTTTAATCTAATGTTTCCAGTTTGAGCGCCTTGCACAAAATTATCTGTCAACAGAACATGTATTATTTACAATAACATCACCATGTTTGACTTTGAGTTTGATGTTCTGAAATACCGGATAAAAGTCAAACTTTTACATCTCAGCAAAGAGGTAATGGAAGCATTCTAATTTATAGAATAGGACTGTAAATTATATCTTAGTTTGCTCTAATTCTTTGAGCTGTACTTGCAAATCCATAATTACTGTTAAACAACGTTGCACAGTCATACAGCATTAAGTACGACAATGAAATTCATTGCAGTTCTGTGTTTATGTTATTTAAATCTAAGCTTATTCAAACAAGTTAATCTGAAATGGTTCCACAGTCTTCCTGCTCTTCTTCATTTTCTTCTCCCTTGAACACAAAAGGGTGAGTGGGTGTTGTCGCAGCATGCCACCTCTAACAGATTTTACACAATGGACCTACGCAGCAGCACTGCACCTCTTGCAATCTGTAATGAATGCTCTCATGAATAATTGGCTCGCATATATTTTAATGCAGGCGGGGGGATTGACACGGCTTTGTCGATGAAGGGTAATGGCTGCTCCCTTTAAGTAGGTGTAATGATGTGTGGTGAAAAAAAAAAAAAACAGCTGATGAGACGCATACATGCTGTTGTGATTAGCTGTCACTGCCCATATGTAGTGGGTGTATTGTATGAAATTTTGACTGTGATGAGTGTCGTAGGGCATTAGCATTGAATGCTCTGTCATGGTGAATATTCTGACGATTGTGTTATTAAAGACGATGCTGAAAAGCTCATAAATGAGGACAGAAGAATGGCTGTTTTCCCAGCCATGCTTCATGTTCCCATTGATTTCCTTTTAAATGTACCTGCGTCCTACAGGCTGTATTAATCAGCCAGCAGTTGTTTTTACTCTGTGTAGCAACTCAATGGTGTTGAAACTTTTAACACTCAGCTGCTCAGTAGTACTAATCAATGTGTGTGATGCCATAGCTACGTCACAACCTTCTTAGAGTAGTTTAGTTTAAAAACTGCTGCCAATAAAGCTTACCGATTAACACAACTCTGGCATACAGTGTTTAGATTTATGCTAACAGACATGTTGAGATAAATCAATGACAGGTTGTACTTGTTTGCTTAAGAAACAAGCATCAATATTCTTGCAGGTCACTTTATTCTCCAATCCAGATTGTAAAGAGACTGCTGCCATGCTGCACTGATCGAATGTGACCTTTAACCTACTTTTCTCCAAGTCCCTTTGAAATATACTTAAAGAAACAACGGCCAAGCAGCTACTTCCTATTGCTGCAGGAATTTGCAACCAATCTGGTGTGATCGGTTGCCATTAATAATAATGTACAAAATTATCTTACAGGCAGGATACAGTTGTGTTCCCCGCCAGACGTGTCGTTCAGCTTGACATAACTCTTAAATTGTCAATAGCGATCATGATCAACTGCATCTAGAAGTTTGTCTTTGCCAGACTAAAAGTAATGTGCCTCAGAGCAAAGTGTCAGAACTTTGCCAACGTGTAGAGGAAGATCAATCTGTCATCCTCAAATAAAGGGAAAATCTAAAATGTTTGGAAAAACCCAGGAACCACCAAGCTCCATAAAATGGAAACCGCTGTGTCTTTGTCCACATCTGCCGACATGGACAAGAAAAAAAAGCTTGGAGGAGTCAAAGTGAGCCTTTCAAATTAAAGGTCGCTATTACAGCTGTCATGCATGGTGGTGGTAGTATAGTGATGTAGAGTTGAAGAATTTGAAATATATTCAAATTCTTCAATTTCACCTCCAATTAACAGCAAGATGGTTGAGGTTGGGAGGGTGGGTGTCCAAAAAACACAATAATCAAAAACACATAAAAAAAAAAATGGTTTTGGAAAAGATAAAATAGGCCAGCATGACATTAGAGTTGTTGTTTCAGCAGTGAAAACTGAAAGAGCAGGAACCAGTTGGACGAGATTCTGCATGAGTAGTTTTGTTCTAGAGTGTGTTCCCATGGTTTTAATCTTGCTTTAATTAATACTCTATTCTCACTAAATAAGCCTGAGTACTCTAAAAGGGAAAAATGAATAAATAAAAACACAACATCACATTAGATTCAAACCTGGAGCAACATGACAGCCAAAAAAGGATAATTAACCAGTGTCAGCAGTCCTTAACTAAAAAGGTAAACTGTAGTAACAGAAAAAAAAAATTCAGCAAGACTGAGTGAGACTCTGAGTTTTTGGTAGGTGCACGCTCGGGGGAAATACCAGAAGCTATGAGGAGCTCCTGTTCAGAGAGCGAGAAATATGGCAAGGAAGAGAGCAAAGGGAAACAAAGTCATTATAAAGTAATTATCAGGCCTAACAGTGTAATTACGAAACCAGGCTTCAGGCATATCGAAGTCACTTACTCCGCTCTGCAATCAGCAATACAGGAACAACAACATCACCAAGTATGGAGTGCCAAAGTGAAAAAAAAAAAGGAAATCCAGTAAAAATACAGCTATGAGTGTCATGAGTAAAGACACAGTGACACATAGACCAGACTGCAAACTTTGGTGGCTGTTTGCTGATTTGCATTTATAAAGGAAAACCACAGGCTTGCTGGCTGGTTTGGTAATGGATCGAAAGTGAGGACAGAATCAATATGGCCGCCCCCACTTTGGGCTGAAAAACCTTTACGGGAAGGAGCAACCTACCACGGGTGGCCCGATGGAGACCAACAAGCTCCCATCAGACACTAGAAATCTTTCCAGGCAGCGAGAGCAAAAGCTGACATAAATGCCACGCAAAGTGATGCCAAGGTGTGTGTTTATTCTCTAATACTGTTTTTCACTAGAAGGAAAGCTAAAGAAGATGAATACTCATCTAACCTGATGTGCCATGCTGGTAGAGAGGTATCCTAAAAAGTTTACAGCTGTAATTTGAGTGAAAAGTGGTTCACAGGGACACTGACTCATTGAGGAGAATGGATTTAAATTCATACCACAGCTTCAATATGTATATTTAGTTGAAAAAAAAAAAAATCAAAATAAGGTTTTGTTTTTCCTACATTTAACATCAGTGCTGAACTGTCTGACAAAATCATGAAAAAATATACTGAGGTTTGTGGTTGTGATGCGAGAAACTGAAAAATGGATTAATACATTTGGGAAAGCAGGGTGATGTTTCTTAAAATTACCTTGAAATCATAACAGATTTACGTGCTGACATTGCCAATGTTGTGAGAAAATAGAAAGAGGCTTTGGATTTAGAAAAATTTATTCTCTAATTCAAGTTTCTGGTATTTTGGAGTGTAATAATTAGTGCAAATGACGCTCTGAAACTATAAAGCAGCAGAGCCTTCAAACCCGCTGTCATAATAGAAAATTAGGGATGCACATGAAGACGTGCAGAAGCATAAATTCTAAGAAAAAACTAAAATAAAAAATCCCTTTTGCCTCTCATTTAACCCGGCCCGTCTTTCTACAGGAAAAAACAGAGGAGTGAAAGCAGGAGGCCTCAGGGAGAAACTCAAAATCCTTCTGCTGGAAGAATTTTGTCATGCTTGAGTAAGCAAGAAATAAATAAATAAATAATAAAGGCTTATTGGGATCTGATTTAGGAAAAGCATTTGTTTCCACTATTCTAAAATTGTGCTAAACAATAAATTGATGATACCTTTATGTTATATAGCAATGATTAAAAGCGCCAGCCTCACAACAGTGCAGATTTATAGATGAAATACGTTTATAGTTCACTGTTGACATCTGTATTATTTTATATTATAGTTCTGAAACTTTGGAGAAAAAAATTTGACTCTGCTGAAAGTCAGCAAAGAGCAGATGGACACTTGCTGTCTGTGTAAAAGAGCAAGAAAAGCTCTTAACTGTTGATCCTCAGGCTTAGTGATGGGACTTATTTTTGCCTGGACATGGCTTGGCACTTCAGTCTAACTGCTGCTGATACCAAGGAGGATTTAAGAAATCCTGACGGGAAAACACACTTGCAACTGAATCTATTTAGAAAGTAATGGAAAGAAAACCTGAACACACAAAAGTGAAATTGTGTTTGAGGTGGGGAGAGTGTACATTGTGACGGAGAAAGATTATACTTTTGATTTGAGATCAATTTCGCCCCTTCTGTCAATTTCCTGGTTTACCGCCTTCTTTGACAAATGATGACTTAAAGGGCCGGTGTCATGTATTTTCCAGGCACATGGTGCCATTTTATAGCAAAATCAAGGAACTATGCTACCTTCAGTTGTTATAAAAAATGCAATGTATAACAATATAACTTAAGAGAGAATTGACTTAGCAATTTGACCCTTTGAAATTGAGCGTCTACGTCTTTAAGAAGCTCTTACTTTTTCTAACACTGCCTTTAGCACATCATCACAAAAATACTCCATTATCCTGTTTGAGAAGAAGCTTGTATGACAAGCTCAGCAGTTTTGCAGTACCACCAGGTGTTTGCTAATAGTTGCTGCCGCTAGTCTGAAGGAGCTGAGGGAGGAATGCTCTGAAGGTGGAAACTTGGCTGGAGACTGCAAAGGAGGAGCTTTGTGGAACAAGGCAGCACTTAGTGGGAACAAGTATTTATGCATCCCTGAGTGGTTGCCATTGGAGATTCAAAGATTTCTTAATCATGTATGAAATAGTCAAACTGTTCAAGTATTTTTTGGATGTCAGAATAACATTATAACATGACTAAAAGCTCAAAAAAGTCTGTTTTACATAAAGCTCCCCTTTATAAAGATAAGCCTTTAAAATACCATTCAGAACGCTGGCCACTTGCCACTCTAAAGGCGAAATTTGTGTTCAAACGAACAACATTATCATTATCAATATATTAC
Source organism: Girardinus metallicus (assembly GCA_903067095.1). Lineage (NCBI taxonomy): Eukaryota > Metazoa > Chordata > Actinopteri > Cyprinodontiformes > Poeciliidae > Girardinus > Girardinus metallicus. The sequence continues at coordinate 11,489 of CAEGAE010067812.1, read as the reverse complement.
TTAGATAGTTTTTATATTTGCTAGTTTATTTCTTTGATCTTGTTCTTAAACTTTTTGTATTTTTTGTGTAACTTTCTATTTCATGCATATTCGGCAGCTCTGCTTAATAGCGAGTTTCCCTTCTCAAAAGGCTGACGATGAGAATCTCTTTATCAAAACGCTCAGAGGGGGAAAGAGGGATAAGAATCCAACTTCAGTCAATCCGTAAATTTTGACGAATCTGCAAACAAATTTGATTTTTTTGTTTTTTATACTTCACAAAAAACTGATGTACGTTTAACTTTGTCAATAGTCCCAGTGGATTCATTTGGTCTTTTCACAGCACCAGCATTTCCAACACGAGTTGCTCCAAAATGTTACAAACATTCACTGACATTTCCGAAAGTCAACAACAGTTTCCATTCCTGACCCTGGCCTTTGCCTGACTTGACATTTAGGCTGCGCCTGATTGGCTGAAAGAGAGTACCGTATTCTCATGTACGCGCTCTACCTTCCTACGTTGTCTCTTTCAATTAGTAACCCTTCCCTGGTGAACAGGGTTAAGACTTTTTTGCATCTTTCATAAAGGAAATTTGCCTGTATGCGTAGCCTTCAGCTGTTCCAGCGGTGGATGAATGACTCAGCGCCGCTGACCAGGATTCACAAAATACTGTGTGCAGCAGCAGCAATAAAATCTCTGGGGCTCATCAACGAGTTTGATTTTAATTAAATTTAGAGAAGGTGAAATGCATTCTGAGCACAATGTTTGATGATTCATAACAGGCCTAATCAAATAATAATCAACTGAGTGGGTCCCGCTTATCAGGCCTGCAGGCAAGTGGAATAAATTTGTTGTGAAGGAGCTTTCATCAGCCCATCTCTTCAATCTTACCAGAAAAGCCTTGATTGACACAGGTCTTTAATTCAGCCTGAATGCATTCGGCGCCACAAGAGGGGTTCTTTCTAACCTCTCCATTCATCCCCTTATCAGAAGCAGAGGTGGAACAAGATACCCGCAGGTATTTGTTTTGCCTTGCTTTACATGGGCAGATACCACTGCTTTCCAGTCTGCTGCAAATCAGATCGTCACCTTTCTATATCTGATAAAAAAGTATCAGGCAAACCAATCAGATCACATTTCTTGCATCGTTTTTCTTGCTTGGCAGTAATCAAGAAACCCAACTTTTCTTTCAAGATTAAGACTGAACATGACTTGGTTTGGAGTCCAGAGAGAGGAACCACCAAGACACCCACAGGCGTCAGGTACTTCAAACTGATTTAGTGTCTATGAAAACCTCAAAAATTTCAATCAACAAGTGAGTGCAGAGTTAAAAACTACATGGATTCAGGAAAACACAATGTCGTTTCCCTAAACAGAACTTGAATGCTGATCAAAAACAGGATTTTATCCAGGTGTTCACCTGAATAATAAACTCGGGTTTGTGTGTGGTGTGTTGCTCCTGTGCTGAGACCCCAAACCTGCTAAACCTGAGGGGGTTTTTATTGTCAAGTGTGGTATTTCAAAAATTGACAGACAATTTTAAAATATTGCCTTCTGCAGGCATAAGGAGACTGAGGTCTTTTAGTTGTGGGATCGATCCCGAAGATTTTCTTTGACTTGGTGCAGGTGGAACTAATTACATGCACAACATCTAACAACAATTGCAACAAAGTATTACTGTTGTAATTTTGCCCTTTCTGCACAATTTCTTATTCTTGAGTATCAATTTTTTTTCTATGTCTATGCTTTAATTTATTGTACATGACATCTATAAAGGATTTCAGTGTTTGTTTCTCATCCCTCGACAGTGGTTAAGGTTGTTCTTCATTAAAATGATCCACTGGGGGGGTCTTGGTGGAATTGCCTCCCCATCATAAATTTATTTGCATTCTGGAGTCCATTAACAGACCCTTTAACCCGATCTGCAGTGATAAACTGTCAGTGACTCAACAGCAATCAAAGTGTAATTTAACACATCCTGCAGCCACAAAGGAACAATGTGCTGACGCCAAGCAACAAAATGAAAAATCTACCCGGCGTCATTGTGTGAGTGAACCCTTGCTGCAGAACAACAGTAGTTTGCTGAAACAAGTTTTTTTTAGGAAGGAGTTTGTCCATGAGCTCTTCACAACTTTTCTGCTTGCTGAATTGCTGCTGCAGGGTAATAGAGAACTGAAGCTTCAGGGGGAGTGCAGTGATTCATTATTTCATTTTAATGCAGTGTCAGACAATATTTACACAGATGGCAGCATGATGTGTAGCATGGATGACCCACTCACAGCTCAGTGAACTGATAAGAGCCACTACAGCGCAGGCCGCCTTGCTCCAGAGTCGACACACGGATGCAGAGATTCTCAATATCTTATTTGTTTCAAGCTTCACACTTTGAAAGTGTTATATAAGCTTCCTAAAAGAAGAAGTAGGTGCTATAAAAAGCCTTCCAGTATATGAATTTACAGTCATATTCATTTAATATATGTTACAATAAGGCTGATTTGTCAGATTAAAAACACCTTTTGGAAATAACTTTTTTAGGAGATATTAAACATGCCTCTTATAAAGCCAACATTGCTGTATTAAAATGTGATTTTCCTTTATTGGTATGATGTAATATTCTAATCTTAAATGTTGTGTTTTCATTATCTGTGAGCGGAAAATAACAACTAATTAACAGAAATAAAAGCTTGAAACAGTCAGTTTGTAATTTATATATATAACATCCTTCACTTGAGCGCTTCAGTCATTTTCTAATTGATTGCACTATGTTTTACATGTTATAGTTGTTTTCATTTTTTTAGTTTGATTTTTTTACATTTTGTATTCAGGTTTAAAGTGGACAACACAAAGAAACATTACTTTTTTGAGCGTGGTTTTAGATCATCTAGAAAAATACTCCAGAGGTTGAAGCAAGTATTTACATTTTTCTGTTGTTCTGGAAATTACGCAAGATTCAAAGCCATTCTGGGCCCAAGACCCCAGCCAAGAAGATATAATAGTGTGTGTTTTGATTATTGTGTGGAAGAGGACAACAACACTTTCACAGATCTGCATTCACACAGAGAAAAACCTGTTTCATACAGCACCAAGGACATGAGAACAAAATGACTGGTAGGAAGATTTGATGAGGTAGACCCTCGCTCTCCTCTCCTTTTGCCCTCCAGATAGTCGTGGACACTTTTATTTTATTATTTAAGATAGCTACTGACATATGAGGCAGCTGCTGTTCACCAGGCTCTGTGTGTGTCAGATGGTCTGATTAACTCCAGTATCAGAGCAGCAGTGGTCCTGCAGCATCACAAGCTGTTGTGTCACACGTCGACCCATGTAAGAGGCCAACATAGCTTCCTCTGCTAGTTTACGTTGGGTTTATCAAAGCTCCGATTTATGCCTTGGCATAAACTGTAAAAAACGTCACATGGCCATTTGGTTCCTCAAAATTGTCTACTTCTGTTGTTGTTATCAACAACAGAATCTAAGAAAAAATAAATAAAAAATATTCACAAATGTTTGTACAGATAAAAATTTTTTTGTAGAGGACAATACAAGACAAATCAAATCAATCAATGTATTTTTGCCTATTCTTTTTCTGTATCAATAACAACCATTTAACAAGAACTTCACTTGTTCTTTATTCTGTGAAATTAAACATAACGTCCTGAAAGAAACAATAAATTAAAAAATCTATTCTGAATTCTTTCCTTCTGAAAGGTTTGAGTTGTCAGTCAAGGACATCTCAGCAGAGCAGATATTTTCCCTGAAAGTTATAAAAATTATATCATTTTATCTCCTTATTCTCTCAACTAGAAAATTCAACAACTAATCTGCGTTTCTATAACATCTTGCAAAATAGAACAAATGATACAGAAAATGCCGCCGTCTTAGGAATCCTTTAAGTTCTTGTGTCAGTGTATTGCTTGTGCATCCTGACTCATCCTTCAAAAACGACGCTTTCATTTTGTTTGATAGCATTAGTGAACCTTTATCATAAACTAATTATCACATCTGGTCTAATGTCTTTGTATGAACAAAGCAAACAACCAATTGAAATATGGAAAAAAAAAACCTCATGAATACATTCATCAGCACTCAACCTGATGAATGTTAAAATGCTTAAACTGCTTGACTTCAGAACAAAGACAAAGTGGAGGGCAGCTATTAACTGATGTGCATATGAGGAACCTATTCAGATTTCTAATGCATTGCTGACTGAATAAATAGAAAGAAAACTATCTTTACAAAGCAAGAAGCTGACATACGGTCCAGCAGAGGTTTGGTTCTCTGTGGAAAAACACAACAAAACAAGCTGTAACTTACAGTTATAGTTTAAAATCTGAGTTTATAAATCTAAGAAAATGTGTGAAAATGACTTTTGTTGTAATAATACCCTGAACATTTTGGTGCCTTATGATGAAGGGTACTGATATATTTTCTTAAGTGTTGGCGCAATACTGCTGAACCAGTTAGCGGTAAGGTTATTGTGGTTTTATGTGACATTATACACAAGATATTTGATGAAACAAACAAACGTGATCGGCTTGTGATCTATTGTTTACTGTATTAGCCAGAGCTAACACCGTTAGCTAGAGCTTACACAAAAGCAAAACAAATCTAGCGAGCAACATCTGTGTGGACCAAAACAGCCTGATGAGTCGAAGCGTATCGGACGAGCTTCTTAGAGTTGACAGAGAGGCAGCAGTAGGTCCATTCAGCCAGAGCTTGAAGCTGATTGGTTGGGCAGGATGATAAGACTGAAAAATCTATCACAATATTAGCTTTAATTATCGGAAAATACAGCCAAACTAGTGACATGACTTTTGGTTTGTATCCACTGTTTTCTCCTTTCACACCATCCCGATCTTTTTTATTTTTAAGAAGTTATCAGTCACGGCGATTAAACTTGAAACTGCTGCTGCTGGGCAAGTTACTCGACAAGTTGTTGCTAGGTAACCTGTATCACCAAGTAGATGATTCAAATAAACAGGAAGTTGCACCAGTGAAATCTCTTTTAAGTCAAAAACCCAGATTTGTTAGAGTGACAAAATAATATGCATTTGCAAAGCTTGCACATAAAATTAAAGCCTGTGTTTTTTTATGACTAACCCCAATAACAGCCTCTTCACTCTCTGGCTAAAAGCAGAGTAGCAGCCACAGTACACCAACATAAGAAGTTATGTATTCATATGTCAGGGACTCATTCACTCATAAAAAAAAAACCCATCCAAGCTGAGAAAATTGAATGATGTTTAAAGTATTTTGTGAAATAAAGCTCAAAATTGCAACAAAGGACTTTATTTGCTTTTGGGGTATTTTAATTAGGCCCAAACTGTAGAAAATGTCTTCTGTTTCAGCATGGTGTAAGACTGATGTTTTTGTAACTTCAACCAATCAGCATTTTAATGAAGACAAAAACTCTCCCTATAAGCTTCACGGCACTAAAATCAAAGCATCGATGCCATTCTGGATCATCTATTTGTCATTAAACATTTATCTATTGGCAATGCAAAACGTTCTACCCTTTAAAGAGACAACGTACATCTCATTACTTTGCAGTTGCAAATGCTGCCAGGCAGGCTGCTTGCATATTATAGTCATTGATCAATGTGACTGAGTTCATTACAAGAGTATCATGGACTGTTCTCACAGTCAGCTCCAAACTATTGATGCCTTTTCTAACCACATTCAGCACAAGACATGAATGAGTAAAAATCTTGTTTATAACTTGGATTGTAGAGATTTTATATGTGTTGTTGCTTAAGGAAATAAAAATGAACTATTCACATCTTTTTGCTTGCTCTTCTGGGTTTTAAATGCAAAATAAACTCTTTGCACAAGACTTAGGGTTTGATCTTTAAAAGGCTTTTCTGTACAAAAAAGGTGCAAACTTTAGCATACCTGCCTGTTTGCAAAACATATGCTGATCATCAGAAAGCTCAGAGACTGCTTTCTGGGAGGAAAATAAGCAAATGTAACAGCTTACCATTCGTAACACAATTTATTAAACCACAACCAGATTCTGCTGCTCTATATTTAGTATGTTTGAAAAGCAAGTGCAAACTTGTATGTAAAAATATCTGGGGTAGAAGGAGGTATTAATGTCAAATATATCTAATATATTTATGTATCTAATATATTTGATATTGCCTGTCAAATATATTAGATAATTGTTTTTGTTTATGTTGTCTATTCGGACAACTCAAGAATACTTCATATTGTAAAAATATGTAGCTCATGTTTGTCATTTTGTTCAGATACTGACAGTACCACTCGGACTTTGAACGCGGGATCGATTTTGTGCTGCGGTGTCGGCCTCCGTTTTGTTGGCAAAGCCGACTCTGAGCTCAGCATTAAAAAGGGAAATTTTGAAGTGACTGCTGGTGTAACACAAATGATATAATTATAAAAATTATACAGACAAGCTCTCCGAATATGAAAGCTCCGACAGTCGGCCCAGTATCTGTTCCTGAAAAAAGAAAACAACTCGACACTGTGTGGCCGGTTGGAATAGCGATGCGATCAGAACAGAAACCGGGAACAAAATCCACGTTAGTTGAGCTCAGGTGTCAGGTTAGTATCGTCCCTTGGGTCATATTATCAGTTCATATCCAGCGATGAAACATGGATGGATTTTTATCTTTACACAAAAACAAATTGCACATACTGGCATGGTTTCTTTTCATTCTGACTCTCTTTCATAAATATGTGGGACATGGCCGCAGAATGGGACTGTTGGTCATTTTAAATGTTGACACCTCAAGCTCACAAACCTGATTTGCATTTTAAACTTTGACATTTTAAACGTTATTGCGCTCTTTACTCAAATGAAGGCAGTTAACCTCGTGAGACAAAAACAGGTTGAGGGCCACACATTAGACAAAACAGCATAACATCCATTAGAAGAACCTTATTCATCATCCACTCATCTGGAAAGGATTAGGTTTTGAGAGCAGGAAGCCATTATTACAGCTTCTCCACAACAGATTTTAGTCATATCAACACATTTTTGGCATCTTTTAATTAGCTTCCTTGTTTCAGGAGTCAGGGAAAAAGATGTTCAGAGTGGGCTCAAACATTTTCTTCATTTTCTTTGTTTGCAAAATATTAGACAGACGTGTTTAAGAGTATACGGTGAAAAAAGTAAAAAAAAACAAAAAATAATCCGGCTAAGAAATAATAACAGGACACTTCAATCTCAACAAGTAAAAATAAGCTGCCTTTATTTATTCTGCTACATTGTGATTTGTGAAAGGCAGGTTATAAAAGATTTCTCTAGTTCCTGCACTCTTTCTATTTATGATATGTTTGTGTAAAATCAAATGCATTTATTTAATTAAAATGGAATCAGAAAATCACAAGGTCAGTCAAAACTGATTACTCAACAATAAGGAAAAGAATGGGTTAAAAAAAACAACAACATTATTTGGAGAGTTTCAAGGTAAGAATCAATGAGGATCATAAATAATACAAGAATATTTAACCAAAACTTAATTTTGGTTAAATATTCCGTCATCTGACTGAATGGTGAAACACGCTGGTGTGCAACCAACGCAGAAGTTTACAAAATACATTTATGCTGACTCGTTGCCAAAGATCGGGATCTTGGCTAAATCTGAATGCCAGCATGATTTCCTCTGTTAGGGAAAAACAGAGAAAAACAACAAAAGAAAAGTCCTTCATTTGACTGTCATGCACACTGAGTGACGGGAACCAGTAGGAGCAGAGCTGTGATTTAGCAGCAGCAGCATCTTGAGCTTCTTCAGACATATGCAGGAATCTTCTTGGACAGCTGTCAGCTCATCTTTCCTGGCGCACACTCAGCGCATGTTAAAGCCTGCAGGTCAGAGATACACGATCCTGTGTGCTGCAGCAGGATGAGCTTTTTTTTTTTTCCACATGACGATGGACCGCATAATGAAGTGAGGTATTCTGCGGCCACCAGCATCACAGGAAGTCATGCCAGGGGCCAGATCTCACCTGATGTCTAAAACAACGCTAACCGAACTCTAATCACTACACATCGTTTATTTTTGTCCTGCAATCGTACGACTGAAGTCGTTTCTCTGGTAAGCGTAAATGTAAACATCACATGCTAATTGGTAAAAAAAAAAAAAATATTTACTCCTCTGGCAGATTTAGGTTTAAAGTAATATTTTAGTATTATGAATAAGTTTCTGGTAGAAGGAGCTAAATGATTAGACTTGGAGAAAGATTTGGTGTTCATCTGCATTGATAAAAAAATATCAAAATGCCAATTGAAACATACAAAAAGTGTCCAATAGGTCTAATGCCAATAAACCTCTTTTCAGTTCAGGTTGGTTTCCAGTGTTTTGTGCCTCACATTGTGCTTTTGGAGTTGGAGTCATGCCTGTTTCTTTTTCTTTCTTTTTTTTCCCCACTTCCCAGTGGGGAAGTGGGGACTTTGTGTTGGTCTGTTCGTTCCTGGGTGCAGCAGTACAAGAGAATGAAATACACTTTTGTGTTTTGTCTTCGCTGGATTTGTGGAAAAGTTGCTCGACCCTTTGGGTGTGTTGCTGGAAACCTTCACAGAAGGAGCTGTGAGAGGAAGCTGGTGGAGGCAGACTGGTGAGAGAAAGGTCAGCGGTTCAGCATACTGGATGAGCTAACAGGATTAGGCAAGGCAGTGTGTCATGCTCTCACCTCCGTCTATAATGCAGGCAGGCACTGAGCTCTGCCACTGTCGCTACATAAATTAACCAACTACACAATTAACATCAAATGTCACCTTTAACATTAAAAGTCGCTAATAATATATTTTCTTGTAACAAAAAAAATCTACGCAAAACCTCACATCCTCAAATGCTAACTTTTTCTTACGACTTCACTGTATTTTTAATTATTTTTTTTACCGGTTGCTGCACATTTTTATGTCAAAATTTCTTTCTTTTGCAGCTTTCGATTTTAAACCCAAAGCTGTATTGTTGCAACCAAAAGGAAAGTTTCACTGCAATAGCCACGGTTCAACCCAAAGAGGGCAGCACTGAGTAGGATATGACGAAATATTGCAAAATTAAGCAAGTTCACACAAAAACGTCCCAATTTGTAAAGAAACATTAAGATAGAAGCGTTAAGGTCCTATTTATACAATTTACCTTCAAAGAAAAAAGTTGGTTTGGGGTTTGGTTGATCTTTGAAGAGTAGTGAGTTGAACCAAAACCCAGTCAAATTATAACCAGCTGGATGAGTATCGATAAATTTTAAAGGACCCTTCATTTTATTATATTTCTGAGTCTCTTTATTGCAGAACATCTGTGTTTTCAGCCTAACATCATAATTAAGATGAACCTTAATGTCCTGAGACAAATACGCTTCCAAAACAAAGAACCCGAAGCCATCAGGTGTGTATCACATGATACATTTACTTCAATGTATCATGTATCACATGATACATTTACTTCACTGTATCATGTATCACATGATATATTTACTTCAATGTTGTTGTTTTTTCAACATTGACACATGCATGGAACAGATCACCGGACTCCAGCTTTACACATTTTTAGGTGTCAACACTCCTGACTGGAATAAGTTGGTCTGTTATTCAAACGCAGCGACAGCCTGTGCGGAGTATGGAGGCACTCATGCAAGATCTTAGACCTGCTCTTCAGATTCTTCTTCTGGAGTAAGTTACTGCTGCTAACTAACCCCACCATCTACACCCTCAGCAACCAGGACCTGAAGCCTTTCAGAAGATTCTCTGCCAGCCATGGAAAAGCACTGTTTATGCACCAAAGGAGTAAAGTGGTATGACTCTTGGATGTTTGGGTTTGGCTTTTATTGTGTTTGTGTTGCTTCTTAAGAGGTTTAGCCACGTTCTGTTCAGGTCCCTGTATTCATTAAGATCTCTCCGTATTGGTTCAGTTCTTTACATTTCGGTTTCTGTATTTATTCTCGGGTTCTGCTCTTTGCACATTTGGATTTAGTTGTTTTCGATCAGTGGGATTCTTTCTTGCTGTTTCTTCTAGTATCGTTCCGCTTCTAGTGTTAATTATTCATCTTTCCTCAGTCTACCTGTTCCCCCTCTCTCTTCCTTCCTCTACTTCCTCTTTGTTATCAACCACCTGCCTCTCTCAACAATCACACTGTATTTAAGCCTCTTAGTTTCTGGCTCGGTTTTATTACCGGCTTCTCCTTTAACTACCCCCGACTCCCTCGTGTTCTGCAAGTCTTCTTGCTTTGTCCTTATTAAAATTCTCATTTTACCAGACTTAGTCTCTGCGCTCGGGTCTTCTTTAAACCTCAAGACATTAAGAGCCATTTTGGAAAAAGTTAAAGGAAGGAGGAGGTTTGACCATGGAGCAGTGGTGGATAGGGGGTTCAAATAAAGAGGCAGAGTTTCTGTGAGATTTTATTGTTGTGGAATAAAGCTGGCAAACCAATAAAAACTTTCTAACCCACACTCCTTATTTTGCATGAAATGAAAAAATATCTTATGGGAAAAGTCGAATCAAAATGACGTTATGGGCCACAAACAGCAGGCAAAATCTTTTTCCTGCATAGAATAATGTATTTCCCCCAGATATCTGTAACAAAAACATCATTCCTCAAAGGAATATGATCTGAGTTCATACATCAACTGAGCTTTCTCCAGACATTTCCAGTCAAGTATGAGTCAGCACTTTTTTCCACAGAGAGGCTTAGTGTTTATCCTGAAAGACACAAAGAGCATCTGGTAGATCCCAAAAAAAGGAGAAGTTAATAGTGATCAAGAAAACCAAAAGTCCATAAAAGCATCATTAGAGGTTAAACTTCTTACAATCAGATGGATTGTGTGCGTGGAGAGAAAAACGTATCTGGTAACAATCAACACGGAGAGATGAGCACAATTTGGTGCGTAACAATCTGAAACCAGTGGAATTTATAATGTTTTGAAACTTTTATTGGTTTGACTAGCCTTGTTATTCAGGAGGTGCACACTAATGCAAAACAAAAGGCACAACTTCAAAAAAAACAAAAAAAGAAAAACAAAACAAAAACACAGTAACTCTGCTGAAGATCACTTGGAAAACAATGAGAGGGAAATGTTCGTGACATGAGACCTAACCTACTTGGGAAGCATCAACCTATCTTTAAGAAACATGCAGTCATGTCTGAAGCAGGTATTAAACATCCTTTTAACTAAGCCCACATTTCTACATTACTAATGTGCTTAATTATTTGTCTTTCATAATATTCTAATCGCAAGTGTCATGTTTTCATTGCCTGTAAGCAGAAAATAATAATAATTAACAAAAATAAAGGCTTTAAAGCATCAGTCTGTGTGTAATTAATCTATATGGTGTGTTTCACTTGGTGAATTGAATTACTGAGATGGAGGAACTTTACAATAAATACATTGACAGAGTCTGTTTTTACATCAAACTCTTCTCAGCAACTCTAGCATGGATTGTGTGTGTGTGTGTGGGGGGGGGGGGGGGGGGGAACCCCAAAAAAAAAAATAATTGTTTCTAGTTAAATAAATTTTGCCCCAATTTTTGGCTCTTCCAACATTTCC